>JAECUM010018848.1:0-67620 GCA_016617855.1 Megalonaias nervosa
GACGATGACGTCAGATGAAGTCTTTATACAAATGTCCAGAATTTCACGTTGAACCACAATTTCTACTGTACTATTCCAACTTAGAATGAATTTCACTGAATGTCTTTGTCCTAAACGACTTGTGTAGTTCTCCAGGGAAAAATAAATTATTATTTAAAAAGTAGACGAACTCCTATAGCTGTCATCTATAACAAGACACATCTCGAGCTCTACAGATGTAAAGAAAAATAAACTCTTTCCAGCACCAGAAAAATAATACCTTCTTCTCAAGGTATAAGAACGACTCTGACTATTTCACAGGGACCTAAGTGTTTAAAAACCGAACTAATACGTCATTTCATGCACGCGCACGATGAACGCGTGGTTATTTCATCATCTAACAATCGCAGTACACGATGTAATCACATATGCTTAGGAAATGACCTTGGCCACAACCAATCATTTATGCCGGTTGTTTATCCAGTCGGCAATCTAAAATAATGCTTACGCAAGCCGAGAGTCATATTTACGTTCTAAAAAAAACCCACGATGTTTCTTTCAAAAATATCAGATCCCGTGAACATAATCATCATCATAATAAAATATAATGATACAAAAATGAAATAAAAAGAATTCAAATTTTAACACACAAGTAATTAAACTACATGGTCGTAACAGTACTCCATTTTGTTTTCTTTTTCTTGCCAAATTTTATATCTCTTTTAGCTGTTGTTTATTTGTGGCACTGGATTTTATATTCTGATCTGTGGTTTCCTTTTGTGTGGCTTTTAATTTTGTATTTTGTCCTCTTTTGCCCAATTTCTCTCTTTTTCACTAGATTCTTCTTGGGTCTTTAAGAATCTGAAACGGATGGATTACACTGGTGGAGAGCCATTCAAACGTTTTTCTTCCTTTTTTAACAAGGCGAGCCAAATTCCTCTACGCTTTCCCAACCTATGCTTATCATGGCACCAGATTATTATGTTATTCCTAAATCTACCAGTTCATCGGTTTTCATCTCTTCCCTTCCTGTCTTCGTTTTTATTTGAATATATCAGAACAATTTGAGAGTCGATCTGGTTTTGTTGGTTGTTTAGTTCTGCTCTCAAGATGGGTATGTCTAGTTTGGCCACATTTCAAACATGGATAGCTGATACAGCCTGTGTGCTATGAAACCCAAGCATTAAATGAGGGCGGGTTCTTTCTTTCCTTTCCCTAGTCTGTTTGAAATAGTCGTACCCCACTGATTATTTTTGGGTATTCTCCTTGGGTGTGGTCGTAAATGGCTGTGTTACATTTTAGCTCTGTTGTATTAATTGGGACCTTATCTAGTATTTCCAGTGTTAACCATTGGATGCTTATTCTGGTGTGCCTTGGTTAAATTTTTCCCTTCCGATTTGCAGTGCCTTTGAATTTTTTCTACGATTCCGTTAGAACCATACCTTGTGGTAGAAATTCTTTGATGTCCTTATGGATGATTAGGAAATGATCTCTTGCCCTTTGCTTTGCAGACCCTTAGCCTTCGTCATACTTAAACCTTTCGCTTCTTCGCCTGTTGAGATTGTCATCCCTCTCAGTTGTTCATCTCTTGGATGAGTAATAATAGTTATTCATTCCTAATTTTGCAATCAAAAGGTTCACTGAACTGTTCTCGCCCTCCGCCTCTTTATGAGAATTGCAATAAGTACGTAGTTTATGAGGTAATGTAGGAGCAGTTGCATTTGAAGTCGCCATCTTGGTCTAGCTAAATAATGTTGTAGATGATGTTATTATGAAAAGGAAAAATGTACAGAAAGAGTTGATTAGTTAATGAATGATATGAATGTTTACGGTGATAGGTGCCCTGTATCGCGACACTGATGCATTTTCATATTTCAAGAATTTATTCCATTTACTTGACATTTTCTAATGCATCTGTGGTTCACAAAAGAAATGTAGTCCAACAGATCATACAGAATGTTCACAGCTGGTCATATTCAAGCGAGGATGATCTAACCTAAGATACTTCCTGTTTCAGACATTATATATATATATGTTACGGAATTGTGCATATGTGATGTTTATTATATCTGAACTTAAATGTGCTTGGGATGCGTTTCCGCGTACAGCTGTACCCGATGCTGGTTGATTTACGCCCTACATTATCTCAAAATACTGAATTCGGTTCACTCCATGCTGCACAAAGTCCTTGCTATGCGAAAACCGATGTACCTTCAGCTCACTGGCCATGGATTGCACCATAGCCAGGCTACTTATAGACTCTAGGTAGACTACTAACCTTACAATACGAAAGGTCTTGTCTGGAATCTGTCTGCTTCACGGAACAAAATCTTCAGCTGTAGAGCTACGTGAAATATAAAATAGTTTTCTCTCCCCGTAGTAAGATAGAATCGATCGATATATTGAATGTTCTAATATTTATTCTAAATTGTACAGATAGTAAGACCTATGGCGTATAACGCCATGTTATTAGATTTATTATAGTCTGTTTTCAAGTTCACTAATTTTACCTGAACAGATGAATTGTATTCACTTAAAAATTACATTTATTAAGAGATGAGAATATGTTAGTTCATAAAGTTTTGAAGATTGTTCTTGTCAAATGTAGATTCAAATACGAGCCTGATTATTATGATAATCATCTACAGTAGTCCCGATTAAATGATTTGCTATGATATAATCAACCCTATATACTTCATTGCATTTTATACATGACCGTGTTGCATATACTACACAGCTCTAGACATTATATTTTCAGCTAGTGGGGCAGCTGTTTGGCAACTGTAGGGTTGCTTGGCTATGTTTGGAGAGGATGTCTGATTTTGGATGTCTAGATCTATACTGTTTGTTTGGCAATGTTTGACAATTTGGAAGGTGTAGAGCTATTTGGTTGTCTGAGTTTGGCCGTCTGCATTCGTCTGGATGTGTCGGAAATTTGGTGCACTTTTAACCATGGAGCTAATAGCCTGGATGTAGAGTCGTAGTACACAGTGCGTTTGTGTACAACCCTTAGGCTGCTGTCGGTGATCAGGTCAGTAAGATTGTGGTTCTCTATTGTTAGGGGTCCAAAGTTTTGAGACCAACTGGTTTGCATGGAACAAAGGGGTTCTTGACATCCTTCGGCAGAATGGGAGGTGCAGGCCATTTGTGAAGGCTCCTTGATCATCCAACTGAGAGGTGGGATCGAAGATACTTTGCTGTTGCCAACTAGACGGCAGAAGTTATGTCCCATTTTTGTTAATTTACCACAATCATTATTTGAGTGAAAATCTAATTTAACATTATCACTATTTGAGTGAAAATCTAATATATCATTATCATTATTTGAGTGAAAATCTAAATTTACCATTATCACTTACCTGAGTGAAAATCTAATATATATAGTATCATTATTTGAGTGAAAATCGTATATATGTATATAAATCTTACTTGAGTAGCACATATCATACGTAATTGTACAAGTTTCCATATTTTATCCACCCTTGGTGAATAATCACATTTGTGTAAATCCATAATTTGAGCAGCTAAGTGATTGATCGTTGGTTATTTTTTGTTTATTTTCTGATCTTTGATCATCCAATCATATTTGTTTAATTTCTACTCGTTTATTGTTGACAATTACTCCAAATTAATATCATTAGTTTAACTCTGTGCACAACACTTTGTTAAATCCATTGTTCGAATTTTTGCGCGCGTTTGGTTTCAGATTTGATCATTTTATAATCACAATATAAGTAAACATCTTGTTGACAAAATTGTTTTAGTCTGAGCCTACCCCGGATTATTAGGTTACGGTATCTCTTTTAATTGTTGCAAAATGGTTAATTTACAGCCATTTGCATCGCTACAAGATTATTACAAAAAATATCAGACCATGATCGGCGAGTATAAAACATATGCATGTGTAATTATAACTTAAAGCAAATGTAAAATAAGGAATTCAAAGCAATACAGAAATGATGAGTGCAGGGAGAAGACGATAAATCTCAATGGAAAGATCGCTTTCAAAACATGCCAGTTTTTGGTTTCAAAAACACAACATTGTAAACCAAGTGAAGCGAAATAAAAACCGGAAACCAGAGCTCAATCTGTTCTTTGTGTGTTTTTGTTGTGCTTGTGTATATGATGCCTGTTTGTATTATCCGACTCGTGAAATAATTTGTATATTCTTACGGCACCAGATAGTGCATGACATTTTGACACCTTTTAATAATACAATTTTGCCCTGAAAAGCATGTCAAACGTCTCATAATTTATAACATAATCTAATCTCTTGCAGATAAAGAATAGATTTGCATTGTGGTGCAAGAACCAGTATGTGTTAATCTTGTTTCTGAAGTAAAATGTTTAGGACAGACTTGTTGTTTTTGTTGTTGTAATTATATTAACCTAAATTAAAATTAAATAAACAAATACATTCGTACAGTCCTGGCTACTAATTATTAAATAATAGTCCGCTTTTGTTGTTTCTTTTCCTACTTATACGTAAGACCTAGGTCCATAACCGACCTGTTTGGTTTTAAAAAAAATGTGAGTACCATTTTTGTTATGCATGTTCCATCACTGGCCAAGAAGGTGCAGCTTTATTATTGTACCTTGCTGTGTCAAACAATGTGTGGAAAATCTAAAACCTAATGAATAATCTCGTACTAAAAGGAGTGGTATGCTAATTAGACCCCTCTGCACCAGCTGGAAATGATATTATGAATCAGGTGTCAAGTGTCACCAGTTGATGACTGGTCGTTGTTCTCTTTGTCATTTCATTCATTTGATTCTTTTGCAAAATTCCATGTTTTAATACAAAACATTGAAAATGAGTTTATTGTTTATATCACGTGATTATTGGACCTCTGATGTCAATGACATGTTAGTTGGAAGACTTAAGTAGTCATATGACTAGAGATGCAAATGGAGAGTGCCAGGTCAACTTTCATCAATATTATGGTTTCGTGTCGTATGTCAGCGGATTAAGACATATAACGCTCACAATTTCTCTGAAAATCATTTTCCTATCGATGTTATGCAGGTATGACTCAATGTACCATCGTTATATGTCTGCAAGGCTCGCAGGTAATCGGCTGTCCTACCATGCGGTGGCGGCGCATTCAACTTTTCAATAAACAGTTGACTCGGACTCTACACCCCAACAAAGAATGTCGAAGTATCAAACATGGAGTGGTAAGGGTCAGTAGAAACTCGGAGTAACAGTCTAGGTGTTACCAACAATAGCCCCAAGAAGCTTCTTTTCATTACCTACTCATCAGATGTCGAAAACAAAAGCCTATTGCCTTTTAATCTCGGTGAGTTTGAGCAGCTGCTTAATCCATCAATTGTTTATAGTGTTCGCATGTGTGTGTGTGTGTGTGTGTGTGTGTGTGTGTGTGTGTGAGAGAGAGAGAGAGAGAGAGAGAGAGAGAGAGAGAGAGAGATATACGTGCATGTATACAGTTGTAGTTTTCTCGATCTGATGGGGTGTGTTTATATTATCAAACTAGTTTTATAAGACATTAAATGACAGAGTTGGGTACCAATAAATGCATACACTATTATTTCTTTACAGGAAAAAAGAAAACACCTCTTGTTTTTGGCAAGTCAAATAAGAAGAGCGGGTATAGTATCTTTATGTGGAACTTTTGTTATGTTTCTTGTTGCTACATAGCTAAATCAAATACATATATCTTGGTACCATACTAACATTGCTAATAATAATAATAATAATAATAATAATAATAATAATAATAATACATGTAAAATAATAATAATGCTAGTGCAAATTTTATTCGATTCGTAATACATAAATTTGTCATGAACGAAGTCTGAGATAAACGTGCCTTCAGCGGTCTATAAAGGTCATTTTTGCCCTTTCCCATGGGTGGCTGTTGTATAAAGGTTTGACTGTACTTTTGAAACTTCACGTTTGATTAGTTGAAAGAGGAAACATTCTCAAAGTTATGCCCAGTTAATATGACGGCTTTGGATTTGTACTGTTCCTAGAAAGACCATGTGATATAGAAGTATTTTCAATTTCGCAGTGTTGATTTACTCCAGCCGCGCTGATCTATATTTGGCGAAGGAGGACGAATTGATCACTCTAACTCCTGAATATAATTGGATGAAAGGAACTGCTACATGGTGAGATCTCACTGCCATTTAGTATTTGCTATTAGATGAGATCTCATTGGCATTTAGTATTTGCTATTAGATGAGGACTCACTGGCATTTAGTATTTGCTATTAGATGAGGACTCATTGGTGGATTCGTTACAGCGGCAAAATGTACAAGCCTGATATTTGTAATTCCTGTCACGAAACAGAATGGAAGAGAGGAATAGAAAAGGATCCTTTCAGTTACAATGTGATGAACCGTTTGCATTAAGATGGTCCTTATACTTAAAAGAAACTTGAGATTTAGGCTTGATTTTACTAGGCATAATGTGGTTTTTCACAGACACAGAGTAAACCATAATTTAAAAATATATCTTTTCGTCAGTGAGATGTGAATATAGAAATAATCTTCATTAAAAACGCACAATAGTCCAAGTAATGAAACATTTGCTAACAAGTACTTCAGAAACCTAAATCTATCTTGTACATGCTATTCCGTAGAACAGGGGTCGCTTAGGTTGAAATATGACAAACAATTAAATGAGAATGCAACTGATATACTGCAGATGTATTTCTCCAAAATCTAAAATTAGTCCAATATTGCTCATTAAAAATGTCCTTCACGTGTTAGAAAAGATGAATGATAGCTTCAAGGAGCTTTATCAGTACCAGACAATCAGTAATTTTAGCACCTAGGAAATATTAGATTTTACATTATCAGCAAAGGCAGCAAACGGTATTCAGAAAGAAAAAGAGCGAAAGTCTGAAGTTACGAATCTCTTTTTCTTAAAAATTGATCATCAGAACCACGATGATACTAATGATAACAATGACGACTACAAGAGCACACATTTAATCTGCCTAGTAGCGCGCTGGAAAGAATTATAACTTGTTCGACGCAGGAATTGAACACGCACAGTGAATAACGGCTCCCATCGCCTATCTATCATGCTTCAGTGCTCAACGTTTTACTTTTATCAAAGTCCATTATACATATACACAATATTTTCATACGTTTTGCAGAAAACTGTTGCAGATGTCCAGAAGAATATCACAGAATTCATAACATTTGTTGTAAAGTTTGTCACTAATCAACCCAAGAATAGTAGTTTCCTGTAAGTCATGCTTTTATCAATATAGAGCTTGCCTAAACGTCGATGACGAGAATACAAATATTATGTATAGTATTAATCATTATTGTACTTAGTAAGGGTTATTTAGTTAATAATATTTTATATACTAAATTTCCTATCAATAGTAATTTTGCACTGTAAGATGAGTTATTTATCAAAGGCGTCGATTCATTCATAAAACTTCGGGATTAAGGCGTACTAGTAACCATCACATGAGCTGACGTGAATTCTGAAAGGCCATGTTGACCTCATTCTTAATTAGCTAATGTAGACCACTTGACCCTGTTTATTTGTAAAGTGATTTCGAAATGCCAAGATGATTTATTCAAAGCCTCATATTGCATCTCCCTATTGCTTATTAGCAGTTTACATAAGATAATTAATACTTAGAATCAGTATTGGAAGAATTATATTGAGATGATTGATTCATTTATTAATTTAATCATTCGTTGGAATTATAGTGCTGTAAAATTTATTTAAAGACTATTTGGATATATACTAGCTGTACGGAATTGTTATGAATTCATTTAAAGACTATATGGATTTATTGCTGTCACAGGATTACTGTGAATTCATTTAAAGATAGTTTTGGATTATAACATAGTGATTCGTCTGTCTTGTTGTATCATCAATGCAACTGAGAATATTATTTGGAATACCTTTGGAGTTCATTCGAATTACTCGAAACGTTTGGAATTGATAGAACATTTATGACTTTAGGATTTGATTCACTATAATGTAGTTTATTTTTAATTATTTCACTTGGTATTTTAGGGAAATAAATTATATTTTTCAACTGTACAAAACTTGTTGGTATTTTCACTTTCTTGTTGCTTGTCTATATTGAGTCCAACATATATTCCCAAAGACAGACAATCATTTTTTTTTACAAGGCAATGTTCAGTGGAGCAGGAGTGGTACGATATGATAACTAAACGCTTATTTACAATCCTCCGTACATTTTACAAAACAGGTATGAGATACGATTACGGTGTAATGAATAAGACTTTTAAACAACCACACGCTTACAAATAAGGGAGGGAAAGTGCATGGCATGATATATTTTCCACACAAATATAAAGATATGCACATATAAATAAACGAAAACAATGAAGGTGGCAATAAATATCGGTATTCGTATTATCCTTCCGAGCCGAATAAGTTCGTTGTATCAGGTAGTACCTAATAACAAAGCTGGTTAACAAACAACATGCCTTTACACACCCTGTTGACGTAAACTTCTCACAAGTGGTTCGTACTCCAGCAGTCTTTAAAACCTCTGGTTTCCTGTTTAAATGCCTCTTGTACATAGCACTGTCAGAATAGTCTTCTTGAAGAGCACACTGGAGAAGGTAGGAGATTTCTATGCACCAAATCACAAATTACTTCTCTGAGAATGGTTCTTATGACTTGTAAAACAATGTATATTTTTTTATGGGGAGGAAAGGGATTGAAGCTAACTTTTACATTTTCCCTACCATAGCAGATCGTTTTTCTGGCTTAATAAGATCGTTTTCTGCTCAACCAATCAGAAAGCGTCCTATATCTACCAATCATAATGTAGCACAGCATATGTCGTGACTCAGTCAATATGGAACAACAACGAGACCGACAACAACGAGAGTCCTCTGCAGTTCATTTCAGTTCAGAACAGTATAGTACCATACCATAGTCGAGACGTCTAACATTCTTTGCTAGGAAGGACCTGTCGTAGCTCCTTTTACCAATAATGACGTTAACACCGCAACTGATATAAACCTAATCGATGTCTTGATAAGCGCAAACATATATATATTGATTTGACGCTCCGTTGTTTTTACATCTCTGGAATTTAATATGCATCCGATACCGTTGTTAGAATACGTTAACTTTCAACAGAAACAAGATCAATAGTAGCAAAAACACGTACAACGACATACGCACGAAGCAATTACTTCTGTACAACAGAAACAGGAAAAGAGGCATCTTGAAATTAAAACGGTGACAGTCACTGATTAACAGTGTAATAAAGGACTCAAAACTGTGCATATAGTACATGAATTCCTGGCTGAATTCAAAGAGATGTGATGTAAGTCTCAATAACATTTTCCAAAGCCCAAGAGGAGAAAGACTGCAATACAAAAGACACACACATACTACTACTGTTGATACTACTCTTACTACTACTACAACTACCATCACCACTACCACCACTGCTACTACTACCACTACGACTACTACTACTGCTACTAATAATAATAATAGTAATAGCCATCAACGGCAGCCACTACAATAACAGCAAATACGACAAAGGCTGCAACAACAGGGAGTTACCATTATTGATGGAATTTACATGATTTTGCTTGTTTGAGCAATCAATTAACAAAAAGAAAACCATCCAGAAATGAAAAGAAATTAGGTATGTATGTTTGTATAAACAAAGTCCCCCATTATCCTAATAAACACTATATCCACCAATAAACATGGTTTAAGATGGTAGGATGGAACAAATATGAAATCAAGACCGTCTGATCATCCTTTGAACATATACTGGTGAACAGGAATGAGTAAAAATTCGAAGAGAGTCGTTTCATAAGCTCGTGCTCGGGTTCGTTTTTTAAAACAATTTTATGTTTTGTTTTATTTTGTCATTTTGCTGTTGTTCTTTTGCGTGTGTGTTGTTTTCTTCTTATGCTGCATCTGATTATATTTTGTGAGAGTCTTTCTATGAAGTTTTTAGAGTGACCTCTTTTTAATCTTCAGGAATCCACTCCTCTCGTTCTCGCAGTTGTTCTCTTTTGTCTTTTACAACACTTTCCGTTTACGTTGTGGACATTCTCAGGACCAATATCCTTGCATTTGACACACAAAGCATTCATCTTTACTTCTGTCTCTCGATTAGCTTTTACAAATTTTGGTATAACTGACTACTTTGCGTTATCGTTGTTGACATTAGTCTTCTCATTTCCCTTTCTCATGAAGTAAGCACAATGAATCTTAGGTATTTCGGTAATGAGTTTGTGTTGATTACACTACTGAGGAAATATAAAAGAAAAGTAGATAGAACGTATAACAGACGAACAAAACCCACACTATTCTGAAACATTTGAAAAACGGAAGAGAGAAGAAGACGGTTCGATTTAAAAAATTGACATATTGTGTACGAATTTCTTTGGTGTCTATGGTAAAACTTGTTATCTTGAAAAATCCTTGTACTAGATTGGGAATGGAAGATCTGTACGAGGAAATCGCCAGCTAGGACTGAACTTAGAAGCCCAAGGTGCTCTTAGAGGAATTAATTCCACGGGAAGATACCCTTTCAACTTGAGACGATCTGTAGTGTTTGTCTTAGTCAGTGTGTTACCTGGGTCTCGCATACCTGCTGATAAACCTTTGAAAATAATTCTCCATCGCATCACATCATGCACCCAAGAATTCAGATGTCTTTTGAAATATTTGAATGTCTGCGTTATAAGCAAGAACAATACCATGAACATGAAGTACCCATACGAATCGTGCTGTGACAAAAGAAAGAAAACGGAAGCCTTTTGCGCTGCTGTGGTACCGTGTTCTTTACTTGTATATCAGACAAAGACCATATTCATAATGTGTATGAAATAGATTGCATTGTTTTTACTCTCAGAATTATAACATACGTAGTCATGGCTAAATTGTCCGTTCTCAGAGTAATTAGCAGACTGTCAGATCATAAAGGCTGGGATATTTGCCATAACGTCATCTTGTAAATTGCAGCGTTTCAGGAACAACTGAATTTATCAAACGTTCAGAAGAATATAAAGTTTTGTTCTATTGTTCTCCGCAACGCATCGTTCGCTGTTAAAACAACTTTGTCAATCTGATTAGACGCCCACCTACCCCAAAAAAGGGAACAGTTTTATTTAGCCGTAGCTTGTATTTCATCTAATGCGGACGCATCTTTACAATATATATATATATATATATATATATATATATATATATATATATATATATATATATATATAACATATATATATATATATATATATATATACTATATATATATATATATATACATATATATATATAAGCAATGAATATTCCTGCCTAACCACGATCAATACCGTTGGATATTTACCTGCAGCAACAACGTTAACATAATGGGACTGTTTATGAAATACATAAAAAACGTGATTATTTGAGAATTTGTACTGTATTGCTTCATGATGGAGGTCGCGATGTTAATCCAGTGACTTACACGTTGTCATCTCTGTTTTCAGGCATCTAATTCTATAAAAGGTTAATTAAGTCACTCATTCACTATCTCAAATATGTACCCCTCAGTGACTGCTATAATTGTCGTTCAACAGGAAATTTAAATCTAATCTGCTTTGCTCATTCTGTCCCGTCAGTCACGAAAATGATTAAAACGTGCGTTTGCATCTGTTCGAAGGTAGTTTAATGAAGTATTAAGGTGATTTAAATTGACGACAGGTCAATTACTACAACGAATTATTCCCATTATTAAACAAGCACAACGGTCATTTATTAGAGCACAAAGGTCAGTTAACACAACTGGCATCTCCTTGAATCTATATTTGAATCAAGCAGCAAGTCTTGAAACCTGTATGAAAAACAAATAGAAAGAAGAAGAGAGAAGCTATAACAGTTGCATCAAAGAACACGAAGATAGCGACCACTAACAAGATAAAGAGAGTCACATAATCCAAAAGTCCATATATCAACAACAAGCAACTAAGAAGCTCTAATGACATAAGCGAAGCATTATAACCCCTGTCAGTAGCATTTACTCCGTTTTTGATGATGATAGCGAAAGGAAATTTAAGAAAAGCTTTTCTGAATACACTGAAAATACCACCTAAATGGACACCTGTTAATAAAACTACTCTTACTGTGTGTACTACGTCCTCTTCTTTGTATATTGCTGCATCAAATGTGAAAATTTGAAAAATAAGTACAAGACTGAACTGGTGCATTGCAAGCTGTATTCGTTCTCTTGAGACATGAGTTAACTCATTTTAGCTTGTTCAAAACTTCTCCTTTTCTCGTTCGGTGTCCAGGATAAAGATTGTTCTGACAAGATAGCACAATTACTTGTATAAATAAAGATATTTTCACATTTTCGCATAAGGACGATCGACAAGATGAAAGGAGTAATGCAATGCTATCTCATTTATGCAAATAATGGGATGTGTTTTCGATGTGAACCAAAGATTAAGCACCAACGCGAAAACGGATCATTCGAAATGCTCCTAATGAAATCATCGATATCTTAGGCGTGTTATAAGAAGCAGTTTTACTAACGAAAACAGGCACAGTGAAGAGATCAATTTCATACCATCCTTCGAAATATGGCAAACAAAATTGCCAGTGGGCCGAAAGAAAAAGTGCTCGTCTAACAAGATGGGCTTCTTTCGCTGCTAATGGCACCGTTGTTTGCTAAAGTAGCTGTTACCATGTTAAAAGAGGTAGTTTATTCTCTTCTACGCTGTGTCTATATTTTGATCATTAGGACCGGTCATTATCGAATGACGTCAATAACACAATCTTTTACTATTTATGGAAGGACAATACATAACTGTGTCCTTAAAAAATGCAGGATCAGCTCCACCACTGGTACGAGCAGTAGATACCACACATCTGGACTCGTGTTGAAAAACCAGCTCGAAGTTGCATTAAGAATTTCATGATGAAAGGAAAATAGCAGCCACGACGACTGCGGCAGCCATCATTGCAATCAGAACAAACTACTTGATAAGACAGTGCTTTACGAAAGCAAGTGGAAGAAAGTGTTCGTAAACGAATAAAATGAAACCACGCTTGCGTCGACGTGTTCTGAAAGATCATCATGATATGTCCTATATAATAAGGAGATCAGATTTAATTTTAATTCGCATAATCGAAGTTATACATACCTGTTCTGTGTGAATGATATGTTTCAAAAGAATACTTTGGTCATACCTCTTTCGTCAAAACCATGTCCTGAGTTAGTGCGAGCTCTGAAAAGAGGGTTAAAATTGTGGTCGATACGATCTGCGACGGAAAGCTAACAAAGGCAATGAATTGCACAACGACATTTATTATTAGGAGGAAAAGATGAAACTATACATTGATGCCTTAGTACCAAAAATCCTGAAACCAAAGCAATTGTAGTCAAGCGACACCCGCTAAAATATATCGACGTGATACAACAAGAAAATCTTCACTCGGTCGCAACATTACAGCGTCCGATGTGGGACAGAACAAGATACGACTCAAAGTAAAATCGAAGTGTTTGATTTATTGTTTGGGAGCCTCGAAGACCCCAGAAGAACAAACGTGCATATTATCTTTCATCGGGGAATATTACATTAGATAATATCACAGAGCCACTATTCAACCTTTGTGAGAAAATAAAGTCTTATTTCTTGTGAACCATCAATTATTCTGGTTCAGTACAATATGTCTTTTGTTTTAAAACTGTAAATGATGTACATCTGTAAATCATATCGAGAGGGAGTATATAATACACATATTCTATTTCTCTGATAAATATATGCAGCTTTGATTTGATTTCAATCTTCCTTTTTAATAAATAGGTTTGATAGATTTGCATATATAGTTCATGATAATCAGTGTTCATGGTATTGTTTAAAAATAACACTGAAATGAACGCGTTTTAATTTGTAGTATATCTGTCTCAAAGAACATTTTCATCAATTTCACTTTGGGAATATATATTTGTAGCAATAGAACACCAAAATTCTGATTAATATTTTTAAAAGCTATACTTCTCTGAGACTAACTACCAATGTCACGTTAATTACTGTAATCAGACGTGACATACGATCTTACTATTTCTTGCTTTAGTAGTGATTATCAAAGTAATAGGTTAAAGAATATATCACTTAGCTCTTTTGTCGAATTGATTAGCTTCCTTACATTCATTAACGAACGGAATATATGCTGGGATTTAAAATCTCATATTGTATAGTTAGGTCACGAAGTTTCACAAATAATGAGTCTTCAAATAAATTTGTTTTTCTTTCCAGGGTCAAACAATGATAGTACTACAAATTATAACTTAAATCAATTATTTTATTTTGTCTCTATAAATAATATTTCTTTGATTATGATGGCGAAGTCAGATTTTGCCCCAAATTGTACGCAAGCTGAATGCCTATTTCAGAATAGGTATCATATAATCACATAACCTGCCTTGTGCAAATTTGACTTTTGTAGTTAGAAATTTATCATCCGCATATATATACTCATCCTTGGGGGTAAAATATGTTTATCAGCTCTTCAAGTTAGGTCTTCTTGGGAGTTTATTATGTTCTCTTTGATGCTCACAAAGTAGACAATAAGAAACATAATCAACACAGATGTGACTGCTATGCCAACAATACTGAACCACTTTGAAATATTTCCCTGTGTTTGTGCTTTCAGTGTTTCCCCTTTCTTATAATTTCGTTCCGAGGATATGGAAAAGATAAGAGCCATACACCCAAATGGACAATTGCAGAAGACTGTCACTAACAAGGCCAGGGGGAAATAAGTGGGAGGTTTGGATCCTCTACTGTGTGCAATGATAGTTGTTTCCGTCTTGGGCTGTGAACTTATGAGTTTTTCACGTCCACTTTCGTATAGCATCGATGGAACGCTGACGGATGTGCCATTATTGCTGTCATCCAGGAGACCGTGGGATGAGGATTCGTCTTGAACAATATGACATCTAACCGTGAGCTCAGCCATTATTTATGCAGTGGCTCTGTTGGATCTGTAAAACATCGAGGAAATCATTATTAATGAAATCTTTATAAGTGCTTACTATGACAGAACTTTATCCTATGAATTTCAACAAATACGTAACGTCAAACAATGTAGCGCCTCGATGATACTAGGTTGTAACCAAGCAATCTAATGAGAGATGTTTAGGAGAACGTGTGACAGGGAACAAATGAGTGCAATGTATACACAATTATATCTGATATCGGAAGTTCCAAAACCTACCTTATAAATGTATTTTTATGGCGATACTTAGGTGCACCTATACTTCATCGAGCGAAAAATGCATATTTAACAAAAGACTTATACAAGAATTTGACGATAGAATCAGCCGACTCATTTTATTGTGCACTTTTAAAAATGTTGTCGACAGTATAAATCCTTTATTTCTTTTGTATGTACACTGTTAAATTCGAAAAGAATTGGAATTATCTAACGATTACCAAAGACATAATATTGCTCTATAGTTGTAGGTGTTATGTAGACCTGCAAATAAGCTAAATATCATAGAGTTTCTTCTACCTTGAAGAAAGGAGATAAATTACCAAAGTTTCTGAAGGTTCGAAAATGAGATCAGGAAGCACATGTCACGATGATAAAAATGTATGTATAGAACTAATGATGATACTAATACATCTTGTCATAGCAATAATATGACAATCAGCCCAAGAAGAAAACTTTACACAAACCTGAAAGCGGATCTCCAAAGAACAACGCGAAAGTAGAGAGAACGAGCATTGACATCTAAACCGTAAACTACTGAAACACATTTCCTTTGTTAAGTCTTCTCTAACAGAGATAATGACATTAAGTCTTGTATTTGTATGCTCACAATTAGTGACCTAAATCTGAAAATTAACAATCAAATCTAATAATTGGTTCTTCGTGATTGTTAGTTCTATGATCAAATACAAATTACAAACGAGATGAAAGATCACAGTGATTGAGGCTTTCATGCGTGAATGTAAACTCGGCCTTTGTGCACCAAAACAATCAATTTGTAAGGCTCAGCTGCAAACTGGCTCTGATTGAAAATCGACCGTGATGTCACACATCATTTTTTTCTTCTCAGCAATTCAACACTAAATCTCTGATACTAAGATCCTGGAGAGGGTATATTTATTGACTGCTATTTAGGCATGTTAACGGTTGGAACGACAAAAAAATGCGGAGATTGTATCAAGCTTCTGTGACAAGAACATATGGTATGCTTCAAAACGCATCATCTGTTGGAGTTCAAGGCGGGAAACACTCAATGACAACATTAAATGTATAACTATGCAATTGGCATATTGTTATACGTTTCTAATAAACTAGGACTGCCTGCTCAGATTTTCTCAGCTTCAGATCCAGAAAAAAAGAAAAGAAATATGCTTTAATTTAAAAAAAGGATACCATTTTCAGCAAATATATGTCAGTTTTAGTACATAAACACACAAAGACACTTTGCAGAAACATAGCAATGACATTTAACAGATACGATAGTTTGTGGCTTACTGATACTATTACAAGTACTACTAATGTGTGTTCTTATTCCATTACTATTACAAGTACCAATGTGTGTTCTTATTCCATTACTATTACAAGTGCTACTAATGCGTGTTTTTATTCTACTACTATTACATCTAGTACTAATGCGCGTTCTTATTCCGCTACTATTACAACTCCAACAAATGCGTGTTCTTATTCCACTACTATTACAACTACTATTAATGCGTGTTCTTATTCCACTACTATTACAACTCCTATTAATGCTTGTTTCTATTCCACTACTATTACAACTACTACAAATGTGCGTTCTTATTCCGCTACTATTACAACTGCTACTAATGTGTGTTCTTACTCCACTACTATTGCAAGTACTACTAATGCGTGTTTTTATTCCACAACTATTACAACTACTACTAATGCGTGTTTTTATTCCACTACTATTACAAGTACTATAAATGCGTGTTATTATTCCGCTACTAATACAACTACTACAAAAGTGTGTTCTTATTCCACTACTATTACAACTGCTACTAATATGTGTTCTTATTCCGCTACTATTGCGAGTACTACTAATGCGTGTTATTATTCCGCTACTATTGCAACTGCTACTAATGTGTGTTTTATTCCACTACAATTACTACTAATGCGTGTTTTTATTCCACTACTATTACAACTCCAACTAATGCATGCTTTTATTCCACTACTATTACAACTACTACAAATGCTTTTTTGTTTTATTCCATTACTATTAAACTACTACTAATGCCTGTTTTTATTCTATTACTATTAAACTACTATTAATGCGTGTTCTTATTCCACTACTATTACAGCTACTACTAATGTGTGTTTTTATTCCGCTACTATTACAACTGCTACTAATGCGTGTTTTTATTCCAACATTACGATTGTTGCTACTTCCATTATCACAAATAATATGATCATTATCCAAAAGTAGATGATGACACTAACGATAGTGTTTTGAAACTTAGCTGAATTTGACAAAGATATAACACATCAGTGCTATGATATTGACATTACCAAATATAATTATCTTTGGTCTGAACTGGAATCTATAATAATGGACTACCCGCATGGGGATGTGTTAAAGTCAATGAAGCTTTCATCAGTGTTTTTGAAAGGAGTAATTGGTTGGCTACTAATAAAGATTATAAATGTGACTTTTCACTCAAACGTCTGTTACGAGTACATTGTATTCATTTAGGATATCATGTTTAGCATGTTAATTACGTTGAGCTCAAAACTGAATGAGTAACTCTGTCCGCATTATGATTTGGTATATAATCTTATTCAATTATGAAAAAACCAAGATTGCGCGCGCGCGCGCGCGCGGGTGTGTGTGTGTGTGTGTGTGTGTATGTGTGTGTGTGTGTGTGTGTGTGTGTGTGCAAAGTCGCTTTGATAGAAGACTCGGGCATTTGATACCAAACTCATCCTGCCTGTTATGCATAGAGTGTGATATTTTCCTTGCTCAGAAACATTGCAAATGTATTAATTAACTGGTGAACATTGGGTACGATCTGACGTCCACAACGCTTTCTAAAAGTTTATTACAGGCAGACAGATCGATTATCTACTGTGCCTACCATTTCCATTAAGTGTGTGAAATGCCAAAGATCCATTGCTGTCGTATTATTTGATTCTGATCTCATTCCAGTTCACTGAAGAATCCGAGACTTCTAAGCTTCACTGTCACTTTCTAAAGACAATCTAGTACCAACAGACAAATGCCTTACAGCCTGCGTTGTGTCAACCCTTCTGTTGAAACTAAATAATGTGGAGCCTTTATTGGGTATGTCTACTATGAATATTAAAGCGAATATACCAAACAATGCTATGAATATATTGAGATGTCTGAGGAATGATTTAATCAATTTCAATTTAAGTTCTCGTCATGCTTATATAATGCTTACCCCTGCTCCTATTATTGCGTGTTAGTTTTTTAAAATGTTGTTTACTTGAAAAATTATTCATTCTTGCCTTGACGTCTTGAAGTAGAATGAGTCTACATGTTGTATTCAGTTTTCATTGGGTGGAATTATTTATTCAAATTATTATTCACTAGAAATATAAAGTGCTTGTCAATAATATTCTTGGACAGAAACATTAATTTGGATTGATAGTGAACTCAGACAAGGAAATTTTTCGAAAATATTATTGCGGTGCAACATCATACTCTATGCAATAGGCACACTACCACGCTCGAGTCTACAGGCACATCAACACATTCAATATTGGAACTTATTTGGAGTACTGCTGAAATTCAGATGGAACTTTATTTGGAATTATGATAAAATCTGTGTTACCAATTTGAATTTAATTCATCATACCGTACGTTCTTTTTTAAACTTTTACACTGCATTCTAGGTACATAAATTGTTGAATTTTACAAAACGTGTTGGTTTTCGCTCTTTTCTGTTACTTGGTTTAAGACCATAGAGACGTAACAGTTGTAAACTATTTATATCTCACATAATGATGATCCCGTTTGATTCAATTTCAACCAAAGGAAGCAATATTTGCTGTCCTGCAAACGGCACTTCTTCCTCACGAATAAAATAACTTAGATTTTATCGGGTGCAGCAGACTTGGTCATATAATTTGTCAAAACAGGTAACGGATTATTGAATTTTTGACATGTGATGAAAAGAAACAACATAATGTATATTCCTTTGTTAGTTTTCCAAAATTGTTGACGGTATATTTTGATGATGGATGAAATTAAGGGAATCAAGGATTCGAACAGCAGAATCAAACAAGTTCCTGAAACCATATTGTTGACACTGGCTATACGTGATTAATGTAGTAGAATATAATGAAATCTCATAAAATCCACCCATTACAATTGATAGTAGTTTACAGAAACAATTAGTAGTTTTACAGATAATTGACGGTTACTTGAAGTCCGTAGCAAGAGTCTACTTAAAAAACATACATACATAGACACACACACACACACACACACACACACACACACACACACACACACATATATATATATATATACCATATATATATATATATATATATATATATATATATATATATATATATATATATATATATAGCTTCTTGGTAGTCTCTCGGGTGCCGAGGAAGACATGTTGTGCGGTATCATCGACGATGGACGCGCATGTGGCTCCGGAGTCCAAATTCCGATGCACACAGGCGGTTGCAGGTGGGGCATGGGACGCCGGTGGTTGGGAGTGGCTGGGACGCAGCTCCGTGACGTCTCTCACGAGTTGCAGCACGACGCTGGCGGCGGTCATCCTCAATGGTGGAACTGACTTTTCTCGGCAGGGCTCGCCAGTGGCTTCTGTCGGAGGTAGCCAACACGAGTTGGTGGGGTTGAAGGTCTGCCCATTTGATGTGCGTCTTCAGGTTGTCTTTGTACCTTTTGCGAGGGTGGCCTTGGTTTCAGTTGCCCTGGGCTAGCTCGCCAAAGAACAGCTGCTTTGGGATTCTGTTTTGATCCATGCGGATGACATGGCCAGTCCAACGAAGCTGGGCTTGGATTAGTTTGCGTGTTGTGTTGGCTCTATCAAGAACTTCCTGGTTGGGGATTCGGTCCTGCCACTTGATTCGCCTGATGGATCTTAGAGAGCGCTGGTAGAATTGTTCCAACTCACTGATGTGCCTTCGGTAGACAGTCCACGTTTCACAGCCAAATAAGAGAGACGTGAGGACAGCTGCATTGTATACCCTCATAGTTATTGACAGGCGTATGTCCTTGCGCTGCAACACCTTGGTTCGGAGTCGTCCGAGTGCTTGGCTGGCTTTTTTGGATCCTCGCAGTGATCTCTTTATCCAGGGAGCCATCACTGGATATTGTGCTGTCTAGGTATCTGAAACTGCCCCCAGTCTTCAGCTGCGTATCGCCAATGGTGATGCAGGGTTGTGAAGGGACTGTGTTTGGGGCGGGCTGGAAGAGGACTTCTGTCTTTCCTAGGCTAATTGTGAGTCCAAACAGTTTGGAGGCTTCATAGAACCTGTCCACAATTGCCTTTAGGTGAGTCTCTTCATGGGCCATGAGGGCACAGTCATCTGCAAATAGTGCTTCAGTGATGAGTCTTTCTATCGTCTTGGTTTTTTCAGCTGGGCGACGAAGGTCAAACACGGATCCATCCGGGCGATATCTAATGTAGATACCAAGGTCAAGGTCACGGATGGCACGGAGCAGTACCTGCATGAAGAAGAGGTTGAAGAGTACCGGAGCGAGTATACAGCCCTGTTTGACACCGTTAGATATGAGGAATTTCTCAGAGGGTTCACCGTCTGCGAGAATCTCTCCAGTCATGTTTTCATGGAAGATCCTGATGAGGTCGGTAAACTTCTGAGGACAACCAAGTTTCTTGAGTACTACCCACAGTGCGTCTCTGTTAACTGTATCGAATGCCTTCGTCAGGTCCACGAAGACGGCATACAGATTCATGTTCTGCTCGAGGCACTTCTCTTGGACTTGTCTCACTGCGAAGATCATGTCAACGGTGCTATGGTCTGGGCGAAAACCACACTGAGACTCGGGGAGGTTATCTTCTGACACTGCCGCAATAAGCCTGTTGAGAATAATGCGAGCAAGTATTTTGCCAGCTATGGAGAGCAAGGTGATGCCACTGTAGTTACTGCAGTCCGCACGTGTGCCTTAATTCTTATAGAGGGTCACAATTGATGCGTCGCGGAGGTCATCTGGCATCTCCTCTTCCGTCCAGATGCTGATTAGCACATCGTGGGATGCCTCAAGAGTCTGTTCACTGAGAGTCTTGTACACCTCCGCTGTGATGCCATCCTTTCCAGGTGCCCTGCCGCATTTCATTTGTTTAATGGCCGTCCTCAACTCCACTATCGTTGGCGGAACATCCAGTTGGTCGTGCGTTGGCTGTTGGGGTATTTGGTCAATAGCAGATTGACTGACCGATGAGGACATGTTTAGGAGCCGGCTAAAGTGTTCTTTCCATCAGGCCTTTATTTCAGCTTTGTCCTTTATTAGTGTACTGCCATCTGCAGCTAGCAAAGGGGCAGAGCCAGATTTTGAGGGGCCGAAGATTGACTTGATGGCGCTGTGGAACTCTTTGTAGTTGTTAGTGTCGGCATAGCGTTGCACTTCATCAGCTTTCCTTCCCCACCACTAGTCATGCATCTTGCGGAGTTCTCTCTGAGCCTCAGCTTGATAGGCTTTGAAGCGGTCTTTTTTGGGGATGGAGTTTGGGTCATTCTGCCAGTCCATAAATGCTTTGTTCTTTCTGGCAAGCAGATCTTCAATGGCACCGTTGTTCTCGTCGAACCAGTCTTGATGGGTTCGCTTGTTGGGGCTCAGAGTCGCCAAAGTTGTCTCTCTTATCATGTCCCTGAGCTTGTTCCATTTCTTGGAGGCATTGCCACGTATAGGTCCGTTGGTAGACAGCTTGTCATCTAGGCTCTTCTGGAAGTCGAGCTGGGTGGAAGGCTGCTGAAGTTTGACAATGTTGAAGGCTGTGCACACAAGCATAGGACGCCTTGGATAATGTGGGGCAATGCGCAGCTTTAGGGTAGTTCGGGCAAGTCTGTGGTCTGTCCAGCATTCCGCTACATGCATGGCCTTGGTGATGAGGACATCCTGGGCATCGCGCTGGCGGACTATTACACAGTCGATTAAGTGCCGTTGGCGAGATCTGAGGTGCATCCAGGTGTTCTTGTGTTTCTCCGCCATTATGAACATTGAGTTTGTGATGAGGAGGTCTGATGATAGTTGCGTGGCGTTTGTGGCTGATAGGTAGGCGCCATTTCATTAGCCTCTCATTGATACCAACAGGCAGGTCCGGAAGTTGCATCAGAAGATTTGATTTGATAGCCAGGCTGACTCCGTGGATCCTGTCATCGTTCTGGGCTTTTCCTTTCCAAAAGAAGGTGTAGCCGCTTGCTAACTCAGCCAGAGAATCCTCCTCTGCGAACCTGGTTTCACTCAAGGCTGCAATGTCGATGTTGTAGCGTGAAAGCTCCTTAGCAACTAGGGCTGTTCTCCTGTGAGTTTTTGCTATGTTCTCTTTGTCCATGAGAGTACGGATGTTCCGTACTCTAAGAAGAAGTTTCTTTCGTTGAAGGTTTTGACCGCACATATGGTTGATCTTGCCAACCGCGGCAAACTGGCCAGATTTTGAAAGGCATTCTATTTTTAGGCCACCTTTTCTAGGCCCCTCCCTATATAGGGTGAGCAGCGCTGTCCTGAAAAGGTCTGCTCAGTCGCCCTGGATGCTGCCGAACTGTTCCACTGCCCTGGGTACAGAGCAGAACGACCTCTTGTCCAGTCGCCCATCGCCGTAGGACTTTGGTAGGTGCAGGTAGGGAACGATGAGTGTGATGATGGGGATGAATGATAAGTGCACAACATAACCTGTATGTGAAGGAGATTTAAGTGAAACAGCCTTTGCACAGAGACAGCCTCACTCTCTCGGCCTTGGTAGTTGGGATCCAGTGGTAAGAAAATTCGTCACGGCTGGGAACTACTTCGGCTGCATTGGATGGCCATGACGTCTTCAATGCCTTGTCATGCCCTGCGCTCTCCACAAAGCGTTTGCAGTTTCGCCTTCATGGCCGTTGGATCGCTCAGTTGATCTCTTCCGTCCAGTCTGCAGTCTTGATCTATAATGCTTTTGTCGGTCTCGTCATCATCATTATTTTTCTTTTAGGTTTTTATCGGGATACATACTAGCTAGGGCACACGCCCTTTTGTAGCGCTGCGAAATCATATCCTAGCCAGGATGAAAAAGCTTTATTGGTTTTGATGAAGAAAGTTTTACTTAAGGCCTGACCATTATTCATAACAAACAGCGGATCTCAAAGTCACAGTGAAGTTAATGTCTAATACAATATTCTCTCATCACATGGTAAGGACATATCAATTTTTGATAGTTCTGAGCATAAATAGAGATATCCACCCCTTGACGGAAAACATCAGTCTTAGATGCAGAAGAAATTGTGTCTTATCTATGTGATATATTAAGTCATTTATATAATGTTTGTTGCATAACATTATAACCCAGGAATAGTAAATTCCCCATACTGCAAAAAGTTTTGAAAAATAAAAAATGAAAATAAAATGAGTAACAAAATGCCAGAGAACATGCAGTTTGTAGAATGAGTTTAGTGTATTCACTATCAATAACTGCATGTAGTTTTAATCACTTCCATATTTCACATGACACATCATATGCAATAGGAAATCGTTGCTGTCAGGATGCACATCTTTCAGGATAGTATGTAGTCTGAGCAGAGAACACATATTAGTTATTGGAATTTCTACACAAAACGGCAAGTATGTATGTTGATTACCGGCTATAGAACGTTTTATATTCTGATATGTCATGTACAGCATCTTTGTAAAATGAACTACGACGTAAATCAAGCTGTCATCGATCGCAATTGGCGGTAAATAAGATACAGGAATCCATAATTCTATAATTAGTAACAAGAACGTCCTGAAATTTTGGAAGCCTTTCGGTTAAGCGGATCTGCTGCATGTAGTCAAAGATGAGTCTCATACACTTTTCACAGTGCTGCTTAGGTATGACGTATTCTTTAAGGCAGAGAAGGCAAGTTGCTGGTATCGAGCGTACTGTAAACAAGATAATGTATCAGGGATATCACTTTTCTTTCCTGGTATATGTTCAGGATAAATATCAAAGCCATTTGTAAGGTAGTTAAAGTCAAGCGACGCATTTGTTAAATAATTCATGATTTTGAAGTCTGCCTTTATTATGGCCTTCGTAACTTCATTGTAAGAGTTGAAGATAATATTTATTTGCTGTTATTCATGTCCTAATAGTAAGCTTGCACCACTGTTGGATATAATTCACATAGAGCTATAGATAGTTTATGGTCCCTAATCGGATGTAACTATTCAGGCCATGTATTTGCAAACCAATGCTTTTTTTATCGTTGCCCCCAAATCCAAAAGATTCTGAAACATCTCAAATATATCTGCAGATTATACAATTGTATCATCATAGAGGAGAGAGAAAATCAAGCGACGCATTTGTTAAATTACAGTTACAGTTACATGCTATTAAGTCAGTACAGGGAAGGATTAATGAGCAAGTAACCTCATGTGAAACAACAATTCAGACAGACTCCCAAATAACAACAATGTCAGATGCTCAGACACAGACAATCCCAATACTAGCCAAACGAAAATGTAAAATGACCATGCAAGTAACAACTGATACCCAAAGTAATCCTGCATTGCAAACAACAGTACCCCCCCTCCAGTCATGTCTCACACGATGCAACAGCAATAAGTGTACACCCATGGCCCTCAGCTCAGACAAGTCTGTTCTGTTGCCTGGACCAACAACTGCATTTCACAGTGCTCAGACAAATGTGTCAACATCAGCTCGATTAGCTCACACAAATGAGACACCAATTTCAGCACCCCTTCCTCCAAGAGATGTGTCTGAAATACAAGCCAGAGTCCAACACATGAAATCACAAGCCAGGAAGGACAGGACTCGAATAATTGGCTAATCAATATTGAAAAGTATAATACCAAGGACACTTCTTAAACAGATGTACGGACTCTAAGAGGTGCAAAACTCGACAACACCACGGATAGAATAATGAATAGTGACCTAACCAAATACAACCAAATTATTATTTTTGTAGGTGGAAATGATGCCAGTGATGGAAGGTCACTAAATCAGATCAGAACAGATTTTGAATGTTTACTGTATGCTGCTAGGTATTGCAGCCCAGATACATGTAAAATAATGATATCAGGACTACCTTCTCGGGTGGACACCAGGGTGAAAGAAATCAATGATCTGATAACTGACCTATGTGAAGACTTCAACCTACAGTTCATTCCACAATACACATATTTCTTTCTTCAGAACCAGGATGTCAACCTAAGACTCTACCACAGAGGCAAAATTCATTTAAGTAGAAAAGTAACCTCTCAACTATTGAGAAATATTAATATGTATGCCCCTATTTTCAGGCACTATAATGAAGAGTACGATCACTACTTTGGAGAAACTGGGCATGTGACACAGGTATGCCATCATGGCAAACAGATTGAGTGCTTCAGATGCCATAAATTTGGATACAAACAAAGACTCTGTGAATCAATGTATTACATTTAGTAGGAAGCTGGCAAAGAGGCGAATGCCAGTGCTTTTTATTTATAATAAATCTAAATGTACCTAGTGAGACTTTTGACTCTAACTATTCAATGGATACTATTGTAAATGCAAAAATTAACGGATTTTCAGGGTCTGTATGTGACTTTGAAGACGCTAATACATATGAACATTTAAATATGGAAATAGGATGTCAGAATGATAAAAGTAGTATAGAGACAATCTTAATGAGTACCCCATGACACGATAACATACATATAATTGATATAAAACTATATACAAAAGGTTTTAACATACGTCACTTAAATGTACAAGGTATAGCGGGAAAAATAAACAAGATTAAGCTAATGTTGTCTTCCAATGAAAATAATATACATGTTTTAGGACTCACTGAAACCAAATTAAATTCTAACCACAATGATAATCTATTTCACTATCAAGCCTACAATAAACCATTCCCAGAGACAGAGAGACAGCAGGGGGATGCTGCCCAAGCGACTTTTTCCGGTTCTATTTTTTTTTCCGTCATTTTGACCTCTCGCTGCAATGGCCAGAACTTTGCCATCGGTCAAGCTATGTTCCTCGGCTAAGCATGTATGGATAACTCTCTCTCTCTCTCCGACGCAGCAGCCACCGCAAATTGCATCCAGATATCTTGACGCATTCTAAAGATAGTCATTAGAGCAAAACTTCTATTAAAAAAATGCTGCTCAAGCGACTTTCTCAAGTTCCATTTTTCCGTCAATTTGGCCTCTCGCTGCACTCGCCACAACCTTGCCATCTGTCAAGCTATCTTCCTCAGCAAGGCATGTATGGATAGCTCTCTCTCCGACGCAGCAGCCACCTCAAACCGCATCCAAACATCTTCGAGCACTCCAAAAATGTTCTTGTACAGGAAAGAGAAACATATATACTCGGCGATATAAATAGGACCTTCTCAGTACTCAAATAAGGAAGAATTGGATGGAATTTATTAAATCATTAGGCCTAGTCCAGCTGGTAAATGAGCCCACAAGGATCAGAAAAATCAAGCAGTCTTATTAATCACATTTATACCAACCTGCCAAACAATGTGGCTCGTGTTAATGTACCGAATGTTGGTCTTAGCGACCACTATCCTTCTTTTATGACAAGAAAGGTTAAATGCAAAAGAAATAAGAAAAATACACACAAACCTATCACTTACAGATCGTTCAAACATTTTAATGAAGAACAATTTCTCAATGACCTATATAAAGTTCCATGGAATATGATCCAAAATTTGGATGACATAGATGAAGCTCTGAGGGTGTGGACTGACTTATTTATGAATGTAGTCTCTAAGCATGCACCACTGAAAGTACATCGAGTAAAGAATGAAATCCAACCTAATTGGCTTACTACTGAAATCCTAGACGCTATGAAAACACGAGACCAATTCAAAGCTATGGGAAACCACGCACAATATAAAGTATGGAGAAATAATATAACAAGTATGATTAAAAAAGCTGTAAAAAATTATTATCAATCATTGCTTGAAAACAAAAAAGAGCAACACAAATTCCATTTGGAAAGTCTTCAATGAACTCACTGGAAGAACACACAAAGATCAGACAAATAAAATTCACTCACTTCTTGTAAATGACACCATAGTCACTGATGACACTGACATTACAAATGTTTTCAATGATTTTTTCACCAATAGTACCACAAAGTTAAAAGAACAAGTGATAGAAAACAACTTTAATGAACTGAAAAAGTTCTGCAGCAGCAAACTCTCTAAGGGGGGGGGGGTATGTTTCTCTATCCCACAGTATAAAAAAAAATGTTGTTAAAAAATGTCTCAGTGAACTTGATACCAAGAAAGCTACAGACTTGATCAGACTGGTCCACAACTCATTAAATCTTCTGCCTCTGCTATTTTAGATAGCATAACATTCATAATCAATTTAAGTATTGCAACCTCATCTGTCCCCAAAATATGGAAAACTGCAAAAGTAACTCCAAATCACAATGCTGATAACTAGCGGTCAATCTCAATACTACCAAACGTGTCAAAATTGATTGAAAAACACGTCCATGATTCATTCATGTCATGTTTAACCAAACACTTGCTGTTACACCCTAATCAATCAGGCTTTAGACAGAAACATAAATGTGAGACTGCCTTAATCACCCTAACTGATAAATGGCTTCAAACACTTGAACAAGGTAAAATAATAGGATCTATATTTGTAGATTTCAGGAAAGCTTTTGACATGGTAGATCATGAAATCCTTTTGAAGAAACTAAAAATCTACCAATGTGATGAAAGCACATTTAGATAGTTTACTTCATACTTAAGTGGGAGAACACAACATGTTTATATAAATAATGTTCTGTCTGAACCTGGAACAATTAGATACGGAGTACCACAAGGCTCAATTCTAGGTCCATTACTATTTTTTTTATTTATTAATGACCTACCATTTTTACTAATGGGCCCGATATCATCTACAGATCTCTATGCAGATGACACAACATTGTCAGACATCCAAAACACAAAGCATGAACTCGAAATTTCTTTACGGAATGCCCTTAACAAACTGGACAACTGGTGCACATGCAATAGCATGGTGGTAAATACTGGTAAAACTAAAATATTACTTATCTCAACACGGCAAAAAGGACAAATCTTGATAGTGATGAACTATGTCTGACATGGAAGGATAAACATTTGCCAATGGTCTGTCATGATGGACTACTTGGTGTTTTGGTAGATAATAACCTATCATGAACTGAACATATCAAACATATCAGTAAAAAAGTCAATTCAAGTTTATGGCTTCTCAGTAGGATAATACATTTTCTCCCTGAAAGGCACATAAAACTATTTTAAAACAGTGACACACAACCCTATTTAGACTACTGTAATACAGTATGGGGTAATTCAAATGATAAAAACACAGCAAAGCTGGCACATCTTCAAACATCTGAGCTAATATCAATCCAGAATGAAAGCAAGGAAAATTTAGCTGGTAAGTTAAAAATATTAGCTATTAAATACCGAATCCGTTTGAGAAAAGCCAAATTAATGTACAGGATATCCAATAATAGTGCTCCTGAATATTTACAATCACTATTCCAGTATAGGCTACCTGGCAATATTCCCCACCTGCGATCAATGTCTACCAAACAATATAAAATTCCCAAACCAAATAAGGAATTATTTTTGAAAAGTTTCCATTGCTCTGGAACTTTGCTCTGGAATAGTATTCCAGTTGACTTTAAAAATGCCCGCTCTATGTCCTTCTTCCAAACCCAATATATCCAGTGGCTTCAGAGATGCAGCTAAAATAAATGAATTCCTTTGCATGACGGCCTCAAGGTAGATTAGTTCTTAGCAAATTGTGTTACCGTCTTTAAATAAAGTCATTATTATTATTATTATTATTATTATTATTATTATTATTATTATTGTTGTTGTTGTTGTTGTTGTTGTTGTTGTTATTATTATTATTATTATTATTATTATTATTATTATTATAGAAATCCGATTCCAATAATTGAAAAAATCATTTCACATAACATCTGCAAATTATTCCAAAAGTCACATATGCCAGCTTGACATAACCAAGCACCTGTGCCTTCCTTCATAACTATCTTTGTTGATCATCAAACTTGACATAAGCTTTCAAGTTTATCAGTCTAATTATTGGGGCTCGGGTGTTCTTAATTATTATGAAGGTCTACAAAATCGACAACGAGTATTTGTTTCTTTCAATATTTACCATCAGTAATTCCTGTTGGACGTACTCGGTAAATGGGATATGGCGAAGAATCGAAAGGTCCTACTAAAAAAGTACTTTTCTTTTCTCGCATTCAGTAAATTCTCGAACTGAGTGTGGTTGTGGTCAAGCAGAGAGTATTTGTTTACATTCAAAATTATCTTAGGGTTCTTTCTGAATACCAGTGTAAAACCCTTCACGCACGCCGTTTTGTTTAAGGAAGACAACGTTGATCGGAGTGGTGGCATGAAACAAATATTATTGTCCTGTATCATTTTGCTCGCCCGAAAAATGAACAGGTAATAGTAAATTCGTTTTATCACCCTCAAGGGCATGGCTTAGAGCATTAAATGGGATTTTATTCTCAGCTTTATGGTTACAAGTGACCAGATGATGGTCAGTCTTGCATAAGTTACATATATGCAATAAACTGCACTTTGGCTTACGACAATTGGTCTCCTTGAAATTGCTGTATATTTATGTCGCACTAAAAAGCATTACCGGACGGCCATGATGATCCATAGTAATATAATTGGCAGCGTTGGAATTTCAAATATGGCATTACTCCTTGCTTGTTGACTGCTTAATGGCAATGTGTCTTTATCTGCATGGAAGGCACTTGGGTTTAGAGTGCTGTTTCAGCTTGTGTAAGTTATGTTCTCTTACCAGAGAAAACTGATAGAATTACTCAGTATCCCAGGAAGACCGGTCAATGACGATAATGCATTGTAGTATATACTGAACGGCTTGGGGAGAAAGGGCAGTATGATATTCATAAAACCCAGTTCAACTATACCTTGATGCAGCTAACCAATAGGTTATCATATACAATTAATTCATGTTTCCTAAAAATGTAGACCTCGCAAATGTTGCTTTGTACATGGAAAAGGACAAAACATGCAATCATAGTATGCTAGTCAAACGCGGGTTAGTCCCTTTCACCACAATCTGATTTCCACCCAGGTCAAAATATTTTGTTTCTGAGCAAAACTCTACTCCATGGATCAACAATAGAGCCAAAGTAATATACTTAGCAAAAAGTATTACTTTGTGCATTTTCCCACGTACAAGCGGAAGTTTGTCTACGGGTATCGCATATGCCGTTGTTTGAGAGAAGCTCAGAGTATCTCCTAGTCCTGGTATCATGCATATAGCAAAAGCTGATATATCATGTTCTACATGGCTTTAGTTATTATATTTTCAGCTGCCTGAATTTGGAGATGTGATGTTGGATGTATGTGTTTTGATTTGTGAATATGGATATGGATTTTGGAGGTGTGATTGTGGCTATATGGCTGATACCTTGAATGCAGAATTGTAGGACTCAGTCAAGTATACCCTTTGTGGAGCTGTCGGTGGTGACGTTCGCTCGGAGGAAGATAACAGTTTTTTATGTGGACGGGACAAAGCTTTGGAACTAAAGGGGCTGCAGCGAACAAGTGGATCTTTTGAGGGATTATTCCTGTCTAATCCCATATTGGCTATTAAGATACTGCGAAACGATATTATTGATAATTGTGTAATCTTTACGTAAAATAACATGTAAATAAAGTAAAATCAGATCAAATTTAATAAATATGAATGCTTTCCAAACTATTTGTAAGAAATACACGACAATCTGGATACTAATGATATACATGTTCGGAAATATCGATAAATAATGAAATGCATGGAACATTTAACTGAAGGAAATATATTGGTAATTTAATAAAAATATTCTTGCATGGCAAACGAAATGAAAAGCAGGTCATTTCTTGCTTTTATAGGGGCGTGATTGGGGTGTTTCTATGGTGCTGATTTGTTAAACATTCCCAATATAAGTAATATCCATTTGATTATTTTAAACTGCGATTTATTTAGCATTGTTTCCAGCTGTATAAAGTACAGACCATTTTAATATTTTTGTAAATAATCATCGCATGTAATGCTTTAAAAATTGTGTATACAATAATAACAATAACTTGTTATCCATCTGATGCTTCACAGAACATTCCTTTCATGCATTAGTTCAACACGAGTAATCGTAAATTGTATGCGTGTGCTACATATTACCGAGTTATTATTGTAACAAACTGAAATCGAAATGTCCATCACAATTTATTATAACCTAGTCTAATATGTATTAGTTTCCTCTACCATTTTAATATTCCACAGAACTTTGCTTTGGAATTAACATATATCATCAAAGATCTAAACATAAATCAAACGCAGGGCTATAATTGGTTTGCTCCAGGATACGTCTCGTATTTTTGGAGCCATTACAAATTCACGGCTAAATGTGAAATGCCAAAGTGGGTTTTAGAAGCTGAGACACAGGCAAAGCTAGCTTGAGAATAATGTTTAATCCTACGTATTCCAAATGTCGTTCTCGTAAAACTGTTTCTGAAAAAAGTTTATATCATTACACGTCAGATAAAATCAAGATATGTAATATAAAATCTACACATTTTCCATACAATCTAATGTACAGCGAATTTCATATTCAGCTTGGCCACAAGTAGATGATGGTGAATACCAAGATAATGGTAGATGACTACGATGATGACCCGACGACAATTGGCTGTAAGGAGGCCACATGCATATTTCAGTATAAAGTTATTTATGTCTTTATATACTATGACAGATTGCAGTATTTGATTTTATCATGAACAGAGAGCCAATCCAGTTTCCTGAATATAGCACCAGAAGGGAATCTGGATCCTGCGTCTAGTGCCAATTTGGCTGCTCGTTTTTGAATTTTTTTTTTTTTTTTTTTCGTCAGATTTAGATGCGTTACTCCAAATCATAATTTTTAGTTAGATTTTTAAGGTAGTCCAAATACTGTTTTTTTAAATACTAGTTTGATTGTAAAAAGATGTAGGTCTTTCTCAGGGTTATTTTAGCTGAAAATATTGCACAAAACTGGTTGATATGAATATTCCATATGAAATGGTTATCAGTTGAATATCTCCGATAATGTCAAGTCAGGCTTATCACCCAATCGTTGTCGAGTAATAATTGTCACGTAAGTATTGTTTTCTTGTGGAATGGTTCTCATCTGACTGGATTCACACCAGTCAAAATTTTAATCAGGCCCTACTTCAGTTTGATTTCCTTATTGCCTTTTGATTTTCAAAGAGACATGAAAAGTTGTACTGTCAGCGAATACGGCGGTGTTACATGAAATCAGCGTGGACTGGATATCACTTACATAAATTGTGAATAGAAAGGGACCTAAATTTGACCTCTGTGGAACTCAGTGAGTAATGCTCTTGAATTTAGAATGACAATTATTAACTGGAACGATTTGCTTTTGACCATCGGGACCTAAAGCAAGAGAATCGAGCAAAAGCAAATGTGCTTACTATTACGACCATGTTATCATAAAATAAGTAATAGAAAAGAGTGAGAACCAGCAAGTGTTGTAAAATTCAACAAATAATTTATTTCCACAGAATTAAAAGTGAAGAATGCAAAAAAAAAACAAAAAAAAAAAAATACTGTACTGCGAAATAAATCACAAATAATCCTTGAATTTCGAGCACAAGTCCTAATGACTCAAGTTCTGAACAAAATTTAGTGGTATTCTAAAATGAATCCAACGTAGTGGTGACCTGGGTCGTAGTGATGTGCCAACATTTTTGTGTTGAATCACAATAATACAATCCAAGAAAATGTTCTTATTGGAAATTTCATTATAAATCCAAGTCTCTATGTAGGAAAATGTTATTTTTGAGCACTTTGCATTTCCAGAGAAATATAACTTGAATTAAATAATTTAAATAAATACTTTTCAGCCCAAATGAAATACTGGACACAACAATAATACAATTGATTCTGTTCAGATCTTACAGCACGAATAAATAATTTCATGAAAACCAAGATTACGTTGTCTTCTATTCGACCTCAGGTCATTATTAACATTCTCTAAAGAAAACTATCACTTAATGGAAAATTACATTCTGGAAGGTTCCAAATGTTCACAAGATAATATCTTAAATATAATCAGAAGGTCTGTTACTAAATTTATAACAAAGAACATGCTAAACACAACCAAATTATTATTTAATGTGATGAATTACGACACGGTGTCCAATAACCAGATTATTGTTATAATGTGGATGCAAAATATGTTGACTTTAGTTACATTGTGAAATAAACTCGATGATGTTACACATCCATATACGAAATTTCAGGAGTTGATCAGAGGTTAAATCAAACAATATTATTCATTTAAAGTTTAAGTTAATTGGACATTCATATATAAGATCGATATAATTTGAAGTATGTTTTACTCAAATGATTAAATATTATTTACTTAGAACATCGTGGCATGTGGATCACAAACGTAAATAAAAAGTATAAAGATATATTTTTAATTAAAACAATAACCTCAAAAGATTTGCGAAGGTTCCAAATAATCTCAGCTAGTTTATCCTGTACCTCAATGATTGTGTCTCAACTAGTACTTTAGCCTGTAATAATTGATATCTGGTACTTTAGCATATTCATAATTGATTTCAAGTAATTTCGCCTATATATAATTGATGTTTTCAGGTGTCGCGAGTAGTTTAGCCTCTGCATCATTAATTGCCATAGTGGTAATGTTTGGACGTACTTTTAATAGAACAGATAATCTTAGTTTATTTCATAGTGGTTAGTTCGTGTGAAAACTGGAAATGCAATTACTCAAAGAGAAATGGCATCTCTCTATGTGACAAAAGGTTGGAGAACTTTCTATAATACTTTCTATTTGTCTGGGTCTAGTTATCCCTGCACTGTCTATCTATCTATCCAATACATCATCACAACGCCTGGCTATCTTTCTTTTGTTGTGTTTATTAATAGTTATAAAGGTTATTGGTAACAAAGTAGGTCGTAACAGTTGGGTGACAGAAAATTTTATATCGAGCTGAGTGAGGAATAAATTGCCATTTGCCCTGAAAAGTTGTTATATATATGTAACACAGAGTTCAATCTTAGTGGCAACAGTCTTTTACTCCAATCAATTGTCATGCTCCCCCACTGTAAAACTCTTGCACATCCGATTTATCATAAGTATTCCAATATGAGGATGTGTCCTTGAAGTACAACAACAAAATTTGGACTCGGGCAAGTAATTATTTGATGAGCTACGGAATAAGAGTGAAAATAATCAAATATGAAACCCCCAAGCCACCTGGAGCAATCGTAATTTGATTTCCATATTAAATCTGATATTTGAGCCTTAATAGACGACTGAATGTGCTAGGTAAAAGAGGACACCTCATATTAGGAAAAACGTTGTGACATATTATGCGTTTTTTGAAACGTCTGACGTAGCAAACTATTCTTGCTAAAATTAATCATCCAATATAATACAAAAGATATAGAAAGTATATCTACGATTTATTCCGTGTAATGAACTTGTATGTTGGTGCTATAGAAAGATTTTGAAACTGGGTGTTTGAATCCGTACAGGTAAGTGGCAAGGCCTCGCTGTTAAAAATAATCAGACACAGTCTACCACTGAGGTGGCCATTCAGATGATTGTTTACTGCCATATCCAGTGTAACATGAAAGGACTGAGTTAGTCCTCATTTACACACATACTCCAGCACTGTCTAAAATGTTCGAACAAGACAATGTTGTCTCTTTTAAATAAAGTTCATGCTTACAAATGTTTCAAAGGCATAGACAGATAATAAGAATATCAATGTACGTTTGAAGAATTTTGAAATAGGAAGTTAGATGGAAAACATTTTATTTTTAAATAGGCCCAGTAAATTTATGAACTTTATGCTAATTAAATACTTGTAAATTCATGATCTCAAAATCTGAATTGTGTAAATGTTTATTTAATCATATAAACCTGGGTTGCTCAAAAAGAAATGAACGGGAGGAACGTATGTGCCGCCTAAGAAACAATGGATTGAACATATTTATCATCACAGCCATGTAATAAAATGTGCATAACGATTAAATTCAATATCCATTGAATTTATCATTGACAGAAAACGAATCTGTTTATTAACTCTTGCGTACGGAACAGCACTAATAATACTTCTTTTAAACTCGTTTATCAGTCTTTCCTCTGATTGTTTCCTAACAGCCATATCCATTCTGCCTAAGAACGACAAAAGTAAATTAAATTTGACATACTGTATATTTTAAAAACTTCGGTATGACGTACTCTATAATTGTATAAATAAGACAGGGCCCCTGATTTAATACGATGGTTAGACAGGCCCGTGATTTTCTTCTGGTTTTCCTGCTTAAAAATTCCACGAACGTACTTAAAATGTCCACTTAAACAGTAAATACAAGCGAGATAAATAAAAACTTCTCATCAGATTTGGTGAGAATGATTTTTTTCTAATCCTGATGTCATCTTTACAGCTTCTCATCCCATGGATACGTGTTTAGTACAAGGAGTAAACAAAAATCTTTTCTGGCATGTCCGGGTAGTTAATAACTGACCAGTTAACAAGAAACAATGAAGTCTAGGGCCGACATGCTGCGCGTTTTAACATCGATTTTTCATTGCAGTTTTATTTATTTTTTTTTTAAAAAAAAAGACTTGGAAATCAAAATATAAAAAGGTGTATGATGTAACTTGTTCTAGTGAATAGTATCAAACAGATCTAACATTCAGCATGCTCACTTCAACCGATCCTTGACTTGGCATTAACCCTTACTTTTGAACGTGGGTCACAGCAGACATTTTACAGAATTTTAACATCTTTACATTTTATGTTTTATTTTGCAATACTTCATTTTAAAATTTACTTGAAAAGGTTTATTTTCCTATAGTTTATTTTGCAATTGTTCTTTTACGTTGATAGAACTTTACGTGTAATATGCACCATGCAGCCATTATTGTGCTGATATGCCACTAAACATACATACATACATACATACATACATACATACATACATACTAGCGATCGACCGTGTACAGCTTTATTTTTCTACATCAAAGATCAGTTATGCAAAATATACGTTTTATATCGTTCAGAATCATTATATAGAATCACTTGCTTACATTACTGCATCGAATTGAAATCAGGCAAGGGTGTGAGATTATTAATTTTTTGAAACAATACCATGCAAAACTTAAGCTGTTACATGTCTCCTAACTAATACGAATGACAACAGCGGCATCACGACAGGAAGAGAGGCAGTATATCGGATTCTGTGACAGGAAGCTTAGGAACTTCCTGTCATTTATACGAACAGACGGCTTAATCTGTAAAAGTATAAAAGGAAAGACATTTACGATCAGATCAGACATATATTGATTGCCTTTCCAGTGGTATTTTAATCAAAGATGTAATTTTAGCTTAACTTACTAGATATGAAATGAACGGTCTTATTACAGGTCGAACGACAAAAGCGGTAATTATAGAAAATATCTTACACCTACCGTGTGTAATTAATTTTTCCTATATTGCGAAAGAGGGTAATTAATGAATTTGAAATTGCGGCGAAATAGTTGGAGTCGGTCAGATGTACATAAAAATCGGTTTGCGCAAAGAGACACAGGGCGTTATGTCATTTTCAATTTCAGTTCAAGGAAATAAGGCTTGATCAGCAAAAATTGGTTTCATCTAGCGCAGGGACCACATCAATATGAATTCAATGATTGCAAGACTGAGATATGTCAAGTGGAATAACTTCTTGTGTGTGATGTGTGTGATTTGGATTTTTAACGTAGCAATAACTTCTTGTAGAATCTGCATAACATAAATAAAGTTACCAAGACCGTTAGCGAAAGTGTCGTTTTTCAACAAAAACTTTTATGTTAAGTGATTTTGGAAGAGACATGCACTCTTCTTATACTTAATATTATTTATAATGAACTCAAAAGCATATTGTGCATGAAAAGAACTACATCAATAAAACGGTGTTACGCCATGGTTCAGACTTAGCATGTTAACCTTTTAACATAGGGTGAAAGTGAGTTCAACACCAATTGAGTGCATCAGTAGCAATGAAAGAAAGTAATATATTTTTTGGGCTGTTGTAAAAGTCTTATTTGATTAGATTTTAAACATATATTTTATGTTACTATGCTGCGCTCCTTTCAATACATATTGCCTCCTAGTCCTATTGCTTATGTTCATCGCGCATGGTATATATTTTATTCTTTCGCATTAACAATGTGCCAACATTGTAAGAATAGCTTTGATACGACTGTATTTACGATCGATAATGACTAAAATACATGTAGTTAGGGTGTTGGTTTACTGTGTATACGATTAAATGGTCTGCAAGACCAGAAGATCAAAAGAACTCAGGCAAACCAGATGTGAATACAAATATACGCCACACTTTTCTCTAGCAAATACGCTTTGGAGATGACCAGTTGAGACGTAGGTAAATCAAACGAAGCATGGATTAATAAATATGCTTCTCTTGTCGGAAACGTGACATATAATTCAAAATTATTTTCTATTATGGTATACGTAATTGTCTTGCAAGCATACACCACCGCCAAACCATGCACCCTTTAGTAGCAATGTCAACGAACACATCGGTTACCTTTAAATGTGATAAAATCCGTTTTAAAAAAATTTGCAAAATCAATATGGTTGGATACAAACCATTATCATCACTAGCCATGTCACAAGGCAGACAATAAGCCTAATTAAGTATTAATTGATTATTATACACCTATTATCGTCAGTGTCGTTACATGGTGTAATTCTAATTAGGAATCTTCAATGCTGATATTTAACTAGTATTGGTAATATAAAAAAAAAAATTTGTAAACTTACATGAAAGAGATACGATATTTGCGATACAATACAAGCAACCTTACTCTTTACTCTTGGATTTTCAAATGTGTCGACTCCATACATCAAAATGCGTCAACTACGTACAAACGTGATAACTCCGCACATCAAACCTGTCAACTCCGTACATCAAGTGTGTCAGCTTCATATATTAAACCTGCGGTTGTCACAATTTTAAACAAGCAATATCCAACGTATTTAATTGATCGGGATATTTTGTTAGTCTTTATTATTATTTTTATTATTATTATTATTATTATTATTATTATTATTATTCCCTTAGGTATGCAAACACATTGGAGATTACAGATGTAAGAACATGCAGGTATGGGCTACAGTCTCTGTGTGCAGCAGCTAAACTCTGAAATTATTTCCGAACAATCCATGAATATAACAATTTTAAATCCTTCTTAAAGTCCTGGTCGGAAAATGAATTGGATGTATGCTGCGTATGTAATCGTGAGTAGGCATGCTGCTGCTGCTTTAATAAAATGACTATATAGTGTTCTAACAATCTGTCTTGTACTTGCCCCAAATGTGACTATTATTGCTTCTCTCAGAGTACTCCCCGCACACATCTGCACGCTTTCTCAATCTGTTTGTCCAGTTATTAAATGCGGTTTTTAATTCACACTTTGGCATGTTGTTCATAAAATGGAAACTGCACGTCCAATCGCATGGCGACTGTGAATCCGTCTGACCCTCAGCATATCGTTGATAACCGGATTCCATTAAATATCACTTGGAGCTAATTCGAGGCTGTATGGAGGATGTTGCATAGTTTGGATGCGTTGTCATAGATTGCATAGATACATCAGGTACCAATGCTGGTACGAGTGGTTACGTTGTATTCTGCAAATTTCGTCAACTTGGAGGCATTGATATGTCCATTGACTCTAGCAGCGACCTGCAGTATAAAACTACGTTCAGTCAGATTGTGTCGAGATATTTGAGGCCTCTGCACGCTGTCTTCAAGCAATCAGACAGACTATGTCGAGCTATTTATGGCCTCTGCACGCTGTCTTCAAGCCAAAAGACAGTCAGACTATGTCGAGCTATTTGTGGCCTCTGCACACAGTCTTCAAGCCAAAAGGCAGTCAGACAATGTCGAGCTATTTGTGACCGATGCACGCTGTTTTCAAGCTAAAAGATAATCAGACTAAGTCAAGCTATTAGTGGCCTCAGCACGCTGTCATCAAATCAAAAGACAGATTATGTCAAGCTATTTGTGGCCTCTGCACGCTGTATTCAAACCAAACCTTATTATTTTCTCTTGAGTCGGGTTTAAAGTAATAAATTCAAATCTTTTTGAGTTTGGAAAGATTGTTCAATTTATCAAAAACAGGTTCTCGTGATAATGAAAATATCTTCTACAGTGTGTCAAGCATCGTTGTCAACTGCCTCTTCAAAGCAAAAACTTACTACTCGACAATAACAGATGTCAGTCGTCCAGAACGTAGGCCGTCTTGCATAGATTAGCGACCATCTAGAAAACGATGAAAATTCCTCCGTTTTGTAGGATATAACAAAATATTGAATCCGCAGGCTTGATTCAAATCGGCCCTGATACAAATAAGAAAGCGCCATAAGAGCACCCAGAGTTTAAAGCATGCTCTTTTCATAGTAGCTGAATTGTACTTCTACTCCGACATTTTTACATCAGTCATTCACTTCTGTTATGAAGACTATTTTATTTGTTGATCGGCATGAAAGTTATTGATTGTTCGAAGAAACAAAAACGTTACCACAACACTCAGAACTTTATTAAAATACCCTTCATACATGCTTCTACACGCCGACCGTAAACAAAATTTGCTTCTGTTGATGTATATGTCAAGACATTTAGGCAAAGAAATCAAATCAGTAAATTAAGAACATTGCTGAAACATAATACGTATATATACGCTTTTTTTCCACGGTGAGGCAAAACAAAAATTACATTATCAAATTCAACGTCCCTCTGAAGATTACGTTCATCATTTTCATGTAATTGTATTGGATACATACACAGTCCTAGAATCAAAGGCGAGCAGCAGTGCTCATTTAGAAAATCAGATTCGGTTATTACCGGGTATAGGTTTTCCCCAATAAGTATCACAATGGTTATTTTGAACCAGCTTGCAGGTCCGTAAACTGTATAGGCAATTTAATAAACTGTATGTTTGAATCTATGAGAAACACTAGTCTTTTTTTATTCCTGGAAACTTTAGCATAAGTAATGTACGTCTTTGCAACTACATATTTTACCAATCCTTCCTTACAAGCACTCTGGCTGGTTGAAATCCCACTATGCGACACAGAAAACTTGTGGTTATCTATTTATAACACTGGAGAAAAACTACATGCATATTCATGGGTTCCTTTGTGTTTTGACATTACTACATACATATTCATGTGTCCATCTCTGTGCCTTGACAGTACTAAATACACATTCATGTGTCCCTCTTTGTGCTTTGACAGTACTACATACACATTCATGTGTCCCTCTGTGTGCTTTGACAGTTCTATATCCACGTTAATGTGTTCGTCTTTGTGTTTTGACAGTACTACATACACATTCATGTGTCCCTCTATGTGTTTTGACAGTTCTATATCCATGTTAATGTGTTCGTCTTTGTGTTTTGACAGTACTACATACACATTCATGTGTCCCTCTTTGTGTTTTGTCAGTACTACATCCACAGTCATGTGTTCCTCTATGTGCTTTGACAGTTCTACATTCATATTCATAGAGAGCTATGTGTTTTGACATTACTACATACACATTCATGTGTTCCTCTCTGTGCATTGACAGTACTACATCCATATTCATGTGTCCCTCTCTGTGTACTGACAGTACTACATACATATTAATGTGTCCCTCTATGCGCATTGACATTCCTACGTACATATTCATGTGTCCCTCTCTGTGCATTGACAGTACTACGTACATATTCATGTGTCTCTCTATATACTTTGACAATAATAAATACATATTCATGTGTCTCTCTCGGTGTATCGACAGTTCTACATACATAATAATGTGTCCCTCTATGTGCATTGACATTACTATGTCCATATTCATGTGTCCCTCTTTGTGCTTTGACAATAATAAATACATATTCATGTGTCCCTATCTGTGCATTGACAGTACTACATACATGTTCATATGTCCCTCTATGTGCTTTGACAATACTAAATACATATTCATGTGTCCCTCTCTGTGCATTGACAGTTCTACATACATATGTATGTGTCCCTCTATGTGCATTGACAGTACTACATACACATTCACGTGTCCCTCTTTGCGCTTTGGGGAAAAAATGGTTATTGTTTTCGTAAAATTCATTATTATAGTTGTAATTATTTGCGGTATTAATAGCTGATTGTCATATCTGAAGGGATTCATGAAATAATGGAGCTTGAAATTCATAGAAGACTGTATGAACGACGTTTGCTTCACGACGGCTCTTAATACGGTGTGTGCTTGATTTTTAAGCTTTACAGCTTCGTGAAATTATGTATGTTATTAAGGTGCATTCATAATCTGCTTGACACATTTGTCTGCCTCATGTATATGTCTTGTTTGAAACAAAAAAAAAAACAACAACAACAACAACAACAACAAAAAAAAAAAGAAAACTAGGAGGGTTAATATAAGCAAACTCCAACAATATAAATAAACATTATAGAACCAAATTTAAATGGTTTGCTTAAGTCGTGTATTACTCGGATTAACTTAACATACTTTCGACATATTAATTTTAAATGTATTTTTTTATCCATATAGCAGTATAGTAGATGTGCTTCATAAATGTGAAACATTTTGTTTAGAAATGCCCATTTAAGCAGACAGTACTATACCTAAGGAAAACAAGCAGATATCTCCAGCATCGATCAATTAGTTAAATTCTCTAAAAAAGAAACATTCGATAGAAAGTAAGAGAATAAATGAATTGTAAATAATTAATATATGAAATATCAATTCGTTGTAGGTTTACGTTAAAAAGTATTACTGGCAAGAGTTCCTCGGTTATTGACTAATACAATATACTGAATTATCAGTAACATCTGTTCTTCGTTCTAATATACACCTGTCCGTTAGATCCTTCCCTTAAGTTATAATTAGTAACAAACTGAAAGCACTAGTCATTACACATTGAATGTCGAAAATTGGTGTCGCTTCCTGCTGTCCTTGAGTTAAAATCTAAAGATACTAATTAGATTGAAAAAAGCCGCCATTGAAAATTAATGAATTCGGGAAATTATCACGCATCATTATCTAAAACCAAATGCATGTTTTGACACGAAAGGTCGAAGTATGGATCTTAAAACATATGGGCTATTTTGCTGCCTTTGGTAATTTAATTTAAACAATTATGACATTTTGAAGACTGAAGTTCAGAAATCGGAAACGAAATATTCATTTCATGCTGAAATAAAATAGAACAAGTTAACATCGGACACTACATACAGTCAACGTATTGTAAGTTATTTTCACAACGGGCAGTTGCAAAATATTGGTAAAATTTTTTTTATATTTTAGAAAGAAATAGCAATCTCATAGAATTTCTCAAAATTAATTACCAGGGCGATGAACAAAAAACGCAGTATGGCAAACCATTAATGTTATCGTTTCATATATATATATATATATATATATATATATATATATATATATATATATATATATATATATATATATATATATATATATATATATATAGTGCAAGAAACATTTATTTTAACCCCTAACCCACGTAACGGCTTTGCGGAGTGTACATTCGACATTCCCGAGACCGCTTGGGTGACACTTAAAGAATATATACATAAATAATAATAATAATAATAATAATAATAATAATAATAATAATAATTTTAAAATGATGATGATGATGATGATGGATAACCCAATTGTATTTATTTTTCTTCACAACCCACATACGAATAATTCTGAATTCCATACAAATTTGAATCAGCGATAATTGTGTGCATTGCTTGATCGACAACACTGACTGCCCTGCTGTAATTCAAACCTAAACTGATTATTAATTTAAATTCTCTTTTATGTAGCAATGGCTTTTAGTAATGAGTTTTCACGCATCCCTCTTTTAATTTCACTCCATCATCTAGTGTACTAGATATACAGATCTTAACAATTAGGAAACTTAGTCCTATCCAACACATGGTAATAAAAACACGTCATTTAGTCAATAGCAGACATGAAATGAGACCCTCAATCAAAATGTCTATGAATACACGACAGGGACAAGTGATATTCAGATTGACGTCAATAATAATTAAGCAGTTCAAGAGAGATTTACTGACAGAAACGTAATACAAGTATAAAAGGACAGTATATATTATGCTTCACAGAACAGTTGTTACGTATCTATACCAGCTAGAAAAGATTGCAAATAGATTAAATATTGTATATTTCCTTTCTTGTCTTGCTCATCAAAAGGTAGTGAACACATTATCAAAAGCAAGTGACTACGATATCGTTTTATCAATGTTATTCATTCTGGATTCCTTATATGTTGGTAAACACTTACCTCTAATGTGCTTTCAGAGCATCTAAGAAATCCATGTGCCACTCGCAGCAAATAGGCAAGGAATGTGTAAATATCATTTCAGTAGCACCGTCTGACGCTTATTCTGTGATTATTCTGCTAGTAATGAGACAGTTCCATTGTCATATTGGAAAACAGAATGTCATGATCAGTCTCAGAAACACGGTACCGTATACATGGCCTTCTATGTACAGGACTCACTCGGAATTCCGACGACGGCTACATACAGCTCAGTCATGCAAATCTTTGCCAGATACCTAGCTATTCGGTACGAAAATCAACTCTGCAAGCATGGCCGTACAGAGCGATCACGGGCCCTGGGGTAAGAAACACCCGGGCCTCTCCTAGTTCTTGTTCAAACAAAATTTTTCTTTTATAAAATTTAAACGTGTTGTTTGGCCCGGGCCCCCTTGTCGGCCCTGCTGGCAAGTGCTAAGCGAGATGAAATAAAAACGTCTATGACAACTGGCATTAGTCCCAAAATGATGTTGTCTTTTATGTCAGATATATAATTGTCTAACATTAAGAGAGACCCACTAACAAATGTTCAGAGCGCAGTACTGATCTGGTTCATGTCAAGGTCATGGGAAGGTCAACTACTATAAAACTGCATCAAAATTATAATGATATTTTGAGGTTAAAATATCCCGAATGTATTTAAGCTGAGGTTACGTATCTTTCTAAGCAGTACGTGCATAATTTATAATTATGGAAAGGACATCATTGTACTGTAATTGAGGGAAACAATATTAATTGACGGAGAATTTTTTGAGGAACTGCCATCGGCGCTATATTGTAAGTGATGATAGAGTCTACCAAATAAAAACTGAACAGATTCCATGCAGTAGCTGTGGCCTTTTGATCTATTGGAGGTATAGTATATTTTGATGATGTTCCATCGGAGAAAATCCTTGTCTTTCGAAAGAAATGAGGCTTATATAAGAATTATAATTTAAGAATTTTCGTTTCTTACCTTCATATTTAAGTAAAAATAAAAACAAACAAATTTCAGAGAATGTTAACATCATTGCCTTGCACCGTTTGTTCATGTAGTTTATGATTACTGTTATTTAGAAGCTTTTCTGTGCTACGTTGTAAGATAAATTATGTTATATTTTATCTCGATTAAGCTATTTGTACCATCATAGGACACTTTTGGGCCTTGTAATATCTGTATCTTTTATTTTATATACCTTTTAAAGATTTGCAATAGTTGTACCTTTTATATTGTCTGTTGTGTTTGTTCTGGGGGAATTTAACGTCATATTTCCGAGCACGATAGGGTATACATCTCGGTCAGTATAACTGGTGGCGGAAGAATCAGAAAATACACGGGTATAACAACCGACACACGCGAAGCTACTGGCAACCTTTCTCATATATCCACACTGGTCGAGCCAGAGGCTCGAACCCACGGGGACAAAGGTGGCAATGATCTGTAAAAAAAAGAAAGTGCTTTAGACCACTCGGTCAACCAAGGGCCTCCTTTCATCTTGTAGGAATACATGTCTACTTTTATTAGAAAGTTTATATTATTAAGCATTTGGCCATTTTGCGTGTGTGTGCTTTTTTATCTTTACATTTTACAACCTAAGTTTATACTTCGCACTATAATGAAAGGATAGTGGTGATATGTCGTTCAAGCCTATACACCCATCCATTCATCCATACATACATGTTTCTAGAAATACATACATGTTTCTCGAATCACACTGAAAACGAATTCTGAAAACCGCATTTAACGGACAAGAGAGAAAAACCTCTTTCTGAATATCAGCGACTGATAAAACTGCGTGTACATGAAATACACTGTATCGATCAAGATCAAGGTGCGACTATTAGAATGCAGAAATATCGCAGGAGTTCACCACACTTCAAAAGTTCCGATGTGTATTTTATAATTTAATTAAGCATTATGGGATTGAGCAATACACAGAAGATTTACTTACTTTTGATACTGATGAACTGGACAGCGTGCAAAATCTATGCACCTTTGAAACTGAAGAATTAACAACGAAAGTGTTCCAGTTCGCAATTTCGCGTTTTGCAAAAAACAAGCCAAGACATTCTTACGAAACATTTTACTTATTTAAAATTACAATCAAGACATATATTAAATTCACCGGAACACGTCATCACAAGAAAACAAATCAAACAGGCTAAGTATCCGGAACTATTGTGCTACACTATTTACACACATATGTCAGCCGAGCCGGAAATATCCATAAATGTATAATAAACTGCCAGCCGCTTACTCAGAGGCGATATTACAGAGTGCATTCGCACATGAACTATACAACATTACTCATTTTATTGGAAAAATTCAATTTGCTTTCATATCTGCTGTTCATTTTTTCATAATAGACCGTTGTCCTGTTCATCAATAAGCATTCCTTACCATGTTGGAAGAAAAATTAATATAAATGTTTCGCTGATCTAAACAACATCGATCATTTAACTAATCACAAACTATGCATTCCGAATTTATTTAATAATTTCAGCTTTTATTTGTTCGTTCTTATTTGACATACATTCAACTAAATTTCAACACTAAGAATATAGTATAAGAAATTATACGCTGAAGCTTATTTCGTCAATAAGCAGCATTCAAGACAACTTGTCCTAATATTCACATAATCACAGCAGTATCTGCTTTAAGACTTCTTGTCATAACACTCACATTAATAAAGAAGTTCTTGAAACTTGAATTAGTGATAAAATATTTCTCAAGTATCATATACAAATGCCAGCATTTGGTATTAAAAAGAAGAGTGAAGCTATGTTATAAAATAAATTTTAAAAAACTGGAAATGAGCATATAAGTTTACGATTATTAACCATGCGAGTCAAGCTGTTGTAAAAGGAACGATGCTTGCTGGTGCATACAGACAACGGCTGATCTCACCAGCCATTAAAACATATGATGTGCTGCAGAATGTGGTACAGTCCAAATGCAGAAAATATTCTAATATATGATAATAAACACCTCAGATTTAAAATATGTTACAAATTAATATGATGAAATTCAATTGGACTATAATACTTACACGCTTTTAAATATTCATCGTGCTCAGTCGTGGTCAGTGTATTTTTTACTGTCTTTCTTTTGTTCATTAATACTATTAATTCAGACGATGGCACGTGGAAAATAGAAAACTTGATCAGCTTAATGACGACTTTTAAAGTGGAATTGCCAGGCAGAAAAGGAAGTAATGGAAATAAAATATTTAACTTCATCGGCCTCTTGATTTATATGAATATCCAAGGAGAAATAACTGCACATTTTACTGCTACAATTTGTTAATAAATATAATATACTCCGACCGACATGAATATTTCTTAGCCATTTGTTTGTTATATTTGGTCTTCTTGTTTTGTTGTATTTTAAAATGTAGGAATCCTTATACAATATAGCATGATAATCGTGAAAATTGTTAACTAATACAGAAATATTTGAACAAAGGCCTGCTAATGTTAATGTTTGAGTGAAGGAAAATGTCACAAACTTTTGCTACAAGAAGGAAATAAGGAATTGCCTTATTGAAAGTAGACTTGATAGTCTTCATAGATAATGAAATAAACAAGAAAAAAAAGTAAAATAAGAACTTTTAATTATTCAAAAGTTTTGATAATGATGCACCAAAAACAAAAAAAACAACAACAAACAATATGAATTCTTATTACAAAACCAACAAATAATAAAAATAAATATCACCACATTGCAAAAGTCATTGCAATGAAATTTTAAACTGAAATAATAAGTTGAAAAGAAGACTTGAAACAATTTAACGTTTTCGTGTAGAGTGTACAAATGTCAAAGATTGTTTGTACTTTGTCGAGCCGCTATATAAGTGTGGGAAGCATTTAAGGTCTTGAACTTAAAAAAAAACAGTTTTATCGTGTAATTGATTGTTATAAATATCACAAAGCATACATTAGTTACAAACTGCATATGGCGTGAAATTGTTTCAACTGAATGAAAATAATAAGGTACAAATCAAGGTGTTTTCCTTGCACATGTATTGTGCTGTGTGGTGAAAGACTTCTCCAGAAGTTAGACGTATTAGCGTTTTTGGCAACTCAGTGTATTGTGATTTGATATTATTTATAAACATTCAAATTACTTGTCTAATTGAAAACGTTGTTTCAGCGAGATACGACTGACTCTGTGACTACCCTATCGTTAAAGGTTGACGAGAGTCTGTACAAATTAAATTACATATAATGGATAATGTTTCAACGACACAAGACTGGCCCTGATACCACGCGGTCGTCAAGGTTTGTATCAGTGTAGCAGCCTGTGAAAAATAAATAACATCTTTGTTACTATGGATACCATATTTTTTACTGCATTGTTTCCTCAAATAGATTTTAGAAACTGATCAGAGATTTTACTATTTTTGAAGTTATCAATGGTTCTTATCCTTTCAATGACTGTATGGAGTAGAAAGTTTTATAAAGCTATTAATCATTTAAAAGGCAAAATTTGGATTTGGTTTGGTGTATTACAGGACAATAACACAAGTAGGTTATTTAGTGGCGAGGCAATCAGAATAAAATGCCTTGCCCAAGGCCACATCAATGTAGTTGACTCAGACTGGTTCGATGATAAGATTTAAACCTGCACCCTTTTGGTCGTGATTCCAGACGCTAACGACTAAGCAACCGCGGCTCCCAAACAGGTAAAATTAATAACCATGATCTTAAATGCATATCCTTTACTAATACTTTCCCTTCCTGCATAGTCCCGCGAATACCTAAATATCTGTTTTTCCGGATAAATCGGCAGTGCGACAAACTCGATGTAAAAGCTAAGAAGCCTTATTTTGTAAGATACGTAGGCACACCTAAATCAAACGCTTGTATTCTGGCTACTTATCAGTATTGTAGTAAATACAGACTGCAATAAAAATCATATAGAGAGCATAAAAATAAAAGTCTTTGAAATAAAGAAAATGAGCATAATCCTACATGACACTTTTTAAAAAATTACCATCAAACAGCGGTGTATAAAATTGCATTAGGTATCCGCTTTGAGCCGCATTAAAAAAATTCAGATACGTGTCTTTCATGAAATCAGATATGGGTGACACTCTGAAATAAATAAATTTGGACATCAAAGGCCACCATTATTACAGATCTAACATAGAAAATATTTGTTTTCAATTCGCATTGATTAACAAATTGCATCACTGTTAAGATCAATACTTGGCCACTGTTAAAAGAACTACGCATAGACAAGTTACACATCCCGTTCGAATTTTCAAACAGCAATTCGACGTAAAACTCGAGACAAACTAGAAGCATTGTGACATTTTTTCATATCGTGGTTAGTTACTGTCTTTAAGTAATGGAAACACTGAAGAATATGATAGATAGCTTAGAGAATTTATATAAGTATCAAAGCAAAGTCCTCGAAACTGACGAAGGAAGTACAATTATAATTGACTTCTACGTTTAAGATAGTTTTAACTTGAAAGTAAGAGAATGGTTGCGACATTTAATTTCTTTTAAATACATACAATTCAAGAACATCCTATCAATGAAAGTACCAGAATTAAGGGTAACAACAAAAATAAAATTAAATCGTGTTTTTCAAAAAGGAAAATAAAATATTTTAATAACGTTTTCAGTTTTCAAAAATTCACGACAAAAACGGAAATATTCACGAAGAAACAAGCATTGAGAGTTTGAAAAACAGAATAGCGGACGGACATCGACAAGTGTGTGTATATATATATATATATATATATATATATATATATATAGAGAGAGAGAGAGAGAGAGAGAGAGAGAGAGAGAGAGAGAGAGAGAGATTACATATTCCACTCTCCCACGGCACTGGATGTTTAGCAATAGAACAATACATGTCGTTAACCTGGCACTGACTCGTGTCTAGAAGAGAAATATATGACCCATGACATGGTGCTCTGTCTTGAATTTAATCTTTTTAGGACGACATGCCGGTTAATCAGTGATAAGAACTTCACGTTGAGTTCATCTTTGAAGATACTTTAGAATAACATATAATTTATTAGGATTTGGACACAGTGGCAAGTTCAATACTGTCCAAAACCTTTAGAGACTATATAGGGAAAATAATTATTACCCAAGTCCTGATGAAAGGGGAAAGGTTTCAAGCATGTCTTATGACAGACACTTGTATGTTTTAAATATGTGTCTCCTTGTGTCTTTTTAGATGGTTACAAAAGAATTGAAAACTCAGTGTTTAGAAACATAAACAAACAAGAACATATACATTTACTATCCATTGGATTTATAGAGGATATTGCGGTGTTTATTACCACTAAGATAAAATGCTATACGTTCTCTAAGAGAATTCACAAAGAATACAAAAGGGCACCTCCAGTCTGCACATGCCTTTGAGCATAAGACAGCCTGTGAGGCTGTACTCCAATAATTTCTTGACTATCTGATACGCTGTGGCATCGAGATTCCATAAGACTCTTCTGGACTGGATAAAGAGGATCAGACATTAATGCCAACACCCATTTCATGGAAGTAAACCAACGAAAGCAAATTAGGTTATCACTTACACGTGGTGTACGAAATTTTTGTGGGGGGGGGGGTTTTGAGGATGGAGAATGTTTCAAGTTTACTAGACTTGTATTTGCTTCTTTAAATTTGATTATACAAACAAATTATCTAAATAAGCATGTGGTGTTTTCTGAATTCAAAATGTTTTTATAATAAACTTTAGTATTATATATATCAGATGGACGCGAGGATTGGAATGGTGTATATTCTGTTGTCTCGTTCGCCGGCCAGGCTTATATTGGGGGTATGACAAATTTCGAAATGTGAATAGATCAACCAAATTGGAACTTTGAAAACCTAATTTAGAGAATGTTAATAACTCCAAAATAATTTACTTATTCTGTTGGCATTAATTCCTCTCTAGAAGATATATGTCATCAAAGTTATGTGTGAACTACAATCTATTATTTTTATATGATTTCGTGCACATTAACTTTCTTTACATTCAGATAGAGGATTAATCGAGCACCGATTCGCGAGGTCATGTGACCGGTCATTGAGACGTCTAATCAGTAAGTAGAATTAAAAGACAAAATATGCATTGCATGTAGAACTTTCTAAGCAATCTTTATAACTATTATTATATATTCTGTGCCCACTTGTGACCTGGGAGTCAAGGTCACGGTTATTACAGTGAAGATTTAGCAACATTTCATTTGGTTATATTTTCTAAACCTTTTAATGGAATTTGTCCAAACATGGCATGAATCGCTGTAAATCCGAGGCAGTTCATTCTGCGACACGCTCGCACGCAATATTGGCCTTGGGGTCAATGTCTCAGTTATAAAAAAGTCCGCATTAAAGTTTTGATTAAACTTGCTTCATTTGCCAGATTTTTTTTTAAGAATTAAGATGAATCATCACGAAGCTAGATAATTCATTTTGCAACATATTTTCTAATCCATTTAAGATATGGGCCAATGTCACAGTCGTAAATGTATGTGCGACAAAGTTTTGACTCGAGCTTTTCTTTTATTTGCGTATTTTTGCTGACGCCCATGATAGATTGTTTACATACTTAACAATTTTGAGACTTATACTCCCTCCTACATAATGCTCTCTCAACCATATGGCGAAGGGCCACGTTCACTCGTTTTACCAGTAGTGATTTGATCTTAGTCTCGACACACAGTCTCTAGGTTTTATCTTATAAAATATTAACAATAAATAGTTCTCAGCAATACATATGTTGAAAGGCGTTTATACCGTGTTTAAGATAGGCATATGTTTCATTCCCATCATTCAACGCTTTAGATATTTGGTTATACAACTACAACTTTATTGCTACTCCCTCCCAATATTCAATATAGCCTTGAATATGCTTATTTGGCAATGTACAAAAATGTAAATGTAGATGCGCAACTCTGTTTTGTTGGGGGGGGGAGGGTGTTTTCTGTGTTTTATCTTAGTTTGTTTTGATGGTTGATTTGCTACTGCAAATACAAAACTCCCCAATTCCCAAACTTATAATACGATAGTCATATTCCTACGCAAATGCATTTTTATTGTTATACTCGTATAGCTGTATTTGCATCGCATGCCACGTACACTTTTCAACATTTACTTTTTTGCTGAAACATCTTTTAAGTTAATCAAAATCTTTTGTTCGAAGAAGATAAATATTTGTTTGCGTAATTTCATGTATATGTTGATTAATAGGTTAGAATTTATGAGCAAATGCATACATTTACAAACTTTTATGACTTTGAATTTCCAGAACAATTATAGACTATGACAATTTGGGCTGCGGGGAGACGATGTACAAACACAACTCTATTGAAATATTTTATGTTTGAACGCTGACTTTAAATGAAACTATCAATGCGTGCAAATAGTGATTTACGATCATAATGTATAGTTTCTCTGGTGATTTTCTAATTTGTAGTAACCTTTTGAATACATTGTTATTCCACATTTGCTGTTTGTTAGTTCAGTACGATGTACATGTAAGATGCATATATCTAGTATGAAACATCATCAGTACAAGGCACATGTAGGATACATAGACCTAGTATGACACATTGTCAGTATGATGTACATGTAAGATGCATATATCTAGTATGAAACATCATCAGTACAAGGCACATGTAGGATACATAGACCTAGTATGACACATTGTCAGTATGATGTACATGTAGGATGCATATATCTAGTATGAAACATCATCAGTACAAGGCACATGTAGGATACATAGACCTAGTATGACACATTGTCAGTATGATGTACATGTAAGATGCATATATCTAGTATGAAACATCATCAGTACAAGGCACATGTAGGATACAGAGACCTAGTATGACACATTGTCAGTATGATGTACATGTAGGATGCATATATTTAGAATGAAACATCGTCCGTACGATGTGCATCTAGGGTGCATATATCTAGATCAAACATCGTATAATTAATCACCCTTTTAATAAATTGGCACAAATTATTAAGATGCTTCGAGGTGTAATGAATTTGTATTTGACAAATGTACGCTGCTATGTACATTTAAACTTCTACTTTAGATAGCAATTTTGTATGGTATTATGTTTTTGTAGGTTAAGAAAATGAGCATTGAAAATGTCTTATAGTATTACATTTGCAGCTAATGTTTTACATTGATTACCTCCCTTTACCATATCTAAATAGCAGCACAAAATGCGTATATTAGTATGTAACTGTCAAGAACGCTAGCATACTTTTAGTAACTGAATATACTAATAAAACTGTTTTCTTCATTTTACTCTTTGATGGCTTTTCTCATAACATTATGAATCTTTCGTCTTAAAAACAGGAACCAGCTAGACGGCGATCTTTATCAACATATTGAATACGTATTGTGTTACATAAGGGCTTGGGGTACAACATTTTTCTACCGCACAAAAACTTGAAATAACAATAACAACAACAACAACAATATTAATAATAATAATAATAATAATAATAATAATAATAATAATAATAATAATAATAACAGTCCTTTTTAACCTTGGACAACTCATTTTGGTTATGAAAAATCCACGTCAGTGGATATGCGCTGTCTTGATCTTGATTTGATTTTCATACATTTCGATTTAGATGCATTGATACGCATTGTGTTTTGCTTACTCAGAAGTAATAACTGATGAGGTCGAGATTGTTTTCAGTTAAGTGGATGTCATTGATCAACAGTATAAACAGGTCAGGCATTAATATATCTCCTTGAGGAACACTACTTATAATATCGCTCTGATAGAAAGTATCATTAGAAGCAGCCTCTCATATGTTAGCGAGATATGATCCGAGCCAAAATATTGAGTTTGACTTAGACGTGTGGACTGATAGTTTGTTGTTTGTTTGTTTTTTAATGAGCACAGATTTGTCAACGAAGTCGAATGCTTTTTAAACATTAAAAACATTGAAGATTCCGCCATCAAGATCGCGAGATTTGATCTATTGTATCACTGGTCCACACGATTCATAAATAGTACATCTGGTTTATACGTTTCATGAATGTCTTTGTCGGAAACCTGACTGATATTTTGAGCAGTTGGTACTTGTTGAGATATCTAAAAAGATGTTTGCCGACATGTTTTTTAATACTCGTTGCAAAGTACATGTATAACAGATATACGTCGATAGTTAGATGGGTGATTCATTTAATTTCCAAGATAAATTGCATATATCTACGGTAATTTCAATATTTCTGGAAATTTAAAGAACGTGATGATTACCAGTTCATTTCTAATTTCAATTATTCAGAGACTAACAAAGCCAAACTTTTTATAATTTTTGGATGAATATTAGCAATAATATTAATAATATTAGTTGGTGCAATTATAAGGATATCGAAGTTACTGAGCCAGCACCCCTTCATGCACACAGGCAGCTATGCTCTGTCAAATTATACCTAACAAGTGTTGGGAATATTAATAAAATAGAGGTTCAGATGGTTTGCAATATCGTAATCGTCAGTGTAAAAAGTGCCAATAACTGTAATGATCATCACTGAAACTAGTGCCATTAACTATAATGATCATGAGTGTAACTAGTGTCAATATCTATAATTATAATTATTGTAAATAGTGTCAATAACAATAATTACACGTGGACATAAAAGTACCGGTTTCGTAGAAGTTAATTCTCGCGGGTGGTTCCATCTGGATCTGTTAATAGAGTCTGAGGCAAGGAATTCTTTTTAAAAAACGTTGCGTTTAGAATGAGGGATTTGGCTTTCATCTGCCAAAAACGATATTTGGTAACTCTTTCAAATATGATAGTAGTCTCGTTTACGTTTTGTTTGTTTTGATCGCTTAATTCTTTTAACATGGGTTATTATAATTTAGGATAGTAAGAAAAGAATGGGAACCTCATGATAGACACATCATAACCGGGTATGCTTTAGAGACAGTTGATGAGCTAATATTAAAACAGAGAAATTTGTTATCAGCAAAACTAACTTTCAAGCATCAGTATTGCATATAGGAGTATGAATTGTCCTTTGCGCTCTGTTACTGATCATTAAAAGGAAAACTGGGTACGTTATTCTCGTATCAGTTGTCATGGTGGGTAAAATAGATTTGGTCTGTCAGGGTAGATGAACGATTTGTTACTCTTGATGGAATATTGATTACTGTAAAAGGTCGTGCAGTTGTATAAAATGGAACCATTTCGTGTTAATATCGCACGTGAAATCAATATTAAAGTCTCCCATGATCATTGTTCGCATGTTTCAAACTAAAACGGCCTCTAGCTCGCGTACAAATTGATCAGTTCATGATGAGAGAGAGAGAGAGAGAGAGAGAGAGAGAGAGAGAGAGAGAGAGTGTATTTAGAGTTCGCTAAGGATAGCAGATAAAATTAAATTAGATTTGCATTAATGAAATTTAATTCAATACATATTAATTCTACAGTGGGTATTATCAAATCAGTTCTTCTCCTTTAGGTTATATTGTTTAAAACTTTCATTCCACCCATTAATTCGCGGCTACCTCATCTTTCCAATGAAATATTGCAAAAAGAGATAGCGCAGTCAGGTACATTATAGTCATGAAACGTTTCACATAATCCAGTTACTTCAACTTTGAATTCATTTTATATCGTAAGTCTAAGTTCGTCGATTTTTAGCCATATTCGTTGCTCCTCTTAGACTGAAGTTCATCGGTTGCTTATCTTTCTGTCTTTAAACCATAAGATGTACAGGATGGATACACATTTTCCAATCGGAGTAAGACCGAGATCGGACTTATTTTCTATTAACGAGTTGGATAAAGAGACATCGAACCTGGCGTGTACAACATAAATTGAATACTTTGGACATTAACACACTCATAATAAACATTGTAACCAGACAGGTACGTGTACTATCATTGTAACTAGACTGAGGTACATGTACTATCCTTGTAACCAGACTGAAGTACGCGTACTATTATTGTAATTGATATACATATATCATCATTGTAAACAGGCTGAAATACATGTATTATTCCTGTACTCATATTCAGGTCCCTACTGTATATATTTCCAGGTAAGTATATCACATCTGTCATGTACGTATTTTTGATTAATTGATGCTTTACTTTTTCCGGATCCTTTTATTGCGATTGAATCTGCCTCGGCAACCATGCCAGATATTGTGTGCATTGTTTCATTCTCTACCAGTACCAGCTTTCATGTCACGTCTGCGCTCTTTTCTGTTGATTATGCTTACATGGTGTAACTGAAAAGTTATTGCTCACATTGTTTTAAGTACAGGAGGAACTTTTTGCATGTGTTTCAATAGAATTTCAATGGTAGCTGACCAGACGCTAGCAAAGAGCTGTCCCAGTTTAATATGAAAGGTAGGTTGAACGATCCGCAAATATTTACAAGTATGTCAGCATACTGCGTCATATCCGTGTCCAGTATTGCGTTTAGACTAGAAGCAACGACTTTATCTACCTGGACGATTAACTTGTTGATAAGGAAATTGAATTTGATCTCAAATTGATCTAGGTTCAGAGCCCTGTCAGCACAATTTTCTTCCATTTGAACAATAACTGTGTATCGTTTAATGAGATCAGGCTTGTTCAAATCTCTTTTGAGACTGACAATGGAGCCACCTGGGTATGATTTCAAAATTACATCAAAATGAAAGTAATCTGTTGATGATTGTTTTCAGGCTCTTTCGTCATACAAGCATTATATTTAACGGCGGGAGAGAAGCATGATCAAATCTACTTTGATTCGTATTGACTTGTCAGCCTCTGATTTCTTTGTCTCTCTGGATAATAGTTGTTTCGTGTTTATTTTGTGTTTCTTTAGTACAACAATTGTGTTCTTGTTAGTTTCAAGTTTGGCATTTAGTGTTCACGTCTATGATTTCTTAAAGCTGCATTGAGGATGACTTGTCATACACAGCCGTGAGTTTTCTGGTACTATATATTTGGCAATTATGCTTACTTGCTTTAATGTCAGCATTGTAGAAGCCTGAACAGCTGTCAAGTGATTAGGAATTATTTATATTTTGAATACAGAGTCAGAATCCTACTGGGTCTGATTTGCACAAGTATCATGGTATCACAGCATGCAAATGTTACACCTTGTCATGTTTGGAATTTTAGTTATTTTTATTTGCCCATAGATTTACCAGAGAAAGAAACGACACATTTATATCCCAGAGATCTGCAGTAAGAACTACATAAATGTTACTTTCACCGTTAGTTACATCGTGTCACGTTTCAAATGTTTCGTTTTATTTACCTAATTTTACAGAAAGATTTATTTCACTTGAGTAACCTAATCATCCACAGTGTTTACTTCACTTTGCTATTCATACAGGTCATAACAATATGTATCGGTGTGTTGTCCTCTGGTTCATCGTCAACTAATTCTGAAAGCGGCATCACGGCCCGTTTCTGTGCAGGATGGATTGTGTGCAGATTGTTCATTCTCTTTTTAGCGTGCAAGTTTTGTTCATTGTTTCTTTCGTTTTCAGGCTTTCACATGCGGTACCTCATTGTTGCCTTCGTTTTCCGGCTTTCACATGCGGTACCTCATTGTTGAGCATGTTGCTGATACAATGCGCTGCGCTTTCAATAAATATTTTGTGGTTTGGTAAATGAAGACACGTGTAGGCATAAATCATATCTCTGTACTAAATTTGTTAAAGTAGTTTTATTTATCAAGTGAGAGATCTCCTATCGGATATATATATATATATATATATATATATATATATATATATATATATATATATATATATATATATATATATATATATATATTCTTTCTCTTCTCGTAATTCCATGCTAATTTTCTTAGGGTCTGGATCTATTTTGACTGTTACTGTATGAATGTCACAAAATCTGTATTTTAAGTCTCTGGTAATATACGGCTATACGGTCTTAAACTAAGTAAAAGAAAAGAGCGAAAACCAACAAAGTTTGTAAAATTCAACAAATCATATTCTTCCCCAAAGAACAAATGTGAAAATTTAAAAATAACTTACAGTATTGTGAATTAAATCCCCTAAAGTCCTAAACGTTCTATCACATATCCAAATGTATGAAGTTCCAATTGAATTCTAGCGGCATTCTAAATATATTCCGATATTGAATGTGTTGTTGTGCCTGTTATTCCGATCAAGACAATGTGCCAATGGCCTCGAGTGTGAAAATGTGCTAACAGTATTCTGATGTATCACAATAATATAATCCAAAATGTCCTTGTCTGAATTCGATATAATTCCAAATTATTGTCCAAAAATATTATTGAACACTTTGTAATTCCAGTGAATAATAATCTGAATAAATAAATCGAACCAAATTAAAAACTGAACGCAACAATAAGCCTGATTCTGCTTCAGATGTTAAGGCAAGAATGAATAATTTCAAAAAAGATTATATACTCCTCTTGTTGAGTAGGTTGCATTACTATTTTCTCAAAATACTCTGCCAACTTAATAGGGAATTTCCATTCTAGAAGTTTCTAAGGTCAGAATCAAGACTATCTTTAACTCAAATTGAAGTAAACATGTTTACTACTAATAATGATCTGAATATTTAATCAGCTCTTATACAGAATTATTAGCTATGTGTTGTTTACAAAATAAATGTCACTGGTCAGGAACACCATTATCTTGATTTTAGACAAGGTGAAGTACAAAATACAGATTTACATAACATATAATCATTAAGGAAAACCAAAAACTGCTGTTGATAATGCCATGAAACCCCATTAACCACTTAGAAATTAAGCCATAGTAACTTCCCATTGGTTGGGCTAGGTCACATGAATAGACCAAATCGACGCAAAATGAGTAGTGTTGTTTGTCACATTGGGTATTTTGCGAAATACAGTTATGAAGTTGTCATAAGATTCCTATCCTTTAGTAGCAGTGTGGGATAATATATCTTTAAGCTATTAGTTTTTATTAAAGAACAATGCCAGAATGAATTTAAAAAAAAAAATGTCATGGTGAAGATTATTCTCCCATCCACTCTTTCCTGATTGTCGTTATCAAAGAATTATCGTACTAGTGTCGTATTAAATATGTGACCTGTTTAGCGCATTTACTTTTCCTGAACAGATTTGTGACTTCTGCGACCGTCGCGATATAAGAAACTTCCTGAATAGATTTATAATTACCGCGACCATTGAGAGATAAGAATCCTCCTGAATCGATTTAAGAACTCGATGAGCCATGAATCAAGCTGATGGAAAGGTAAGACATAAAAGACATTTAGTTAGCCCCACCCCCATGGGAAATATACTTTTTAAAGGCCAAAACATCTGTGTTAAAGCACAGACCTGACGTTTTATTATTATGCTTCTCCATGTGTAATTGTATAATTATAGTATGAAAACGAGAACTAGTTACCACTGAAAGCAATTATTTGGAGGATGAGATCAGTGTCACCGTTAAAGCCGAGAAAACAACAAATTTATGTCATTTTGGAAACGAAGTTGGCATGGAAATATATACATTTGTATTTTGCGACGTTGAAGTCTAGTCCAACTTGACTAAACAGCAAATGTTTTCAGTGCTCATATCAAGTGCTTATTGCTTTAATTTCCTACAAATGGGCTACAAGTTAACAAAATACTAATAAATCACAGTATATTTAATTGAATAAATTGCCGTATTCTGTTTTCCTGATCAATAGTGAATTTGTATAAGGATTATCAGCCAACGACTATGCTGTTATTGTAAATCGGCCGTTGCTAATAAGTAGTTAATCCAAGAAATGACACATGATTGCTACGTTCCTGAAGTCAGTTACGATCTGTTAGCCCGATAATCCGATTTTAAGCACATAGAAAAAAGTACGACATGGCTCACAGTATACTCTATTTTGCACATCACGCCACAGTTTCTTAAGGAGATTAATTCTAGTGTGGCATATGCCGAGATGCATCAATAACAGTACTAGCTGGTATGTCAACGTGGGCCAAAGAGGGAATGTCCTCGTACCGAATTGAATGGTAGGACACGAGATATTGACTCAGTTAACGGCTATTCTCCTACAGTTCCACCAAATTTGGAATTTATCATTTCTTGAAAATGAAATATTAAAATTTCCTTTTTTCTTAAAGACAGAAGTGCAATTACATGTTTGTTTGCTGCGTTTTTTAAGACAGTCATTATATAAATAAATTTAGTGTACGAGAAAGAGATAGTGATAAACAAGAAATGAGATGAACCCGAGGAAAGGGTGTGTTTTGGATGCGCGCGCGCGTGTGTGTGTACTTCTAACGTAGCTTTAACAATTTTAGTCATATCGCTACAATGTCTGAAACGTGGGCATCATGCCGCCGACATGAAGCATCATCATGTCCCACCCAGTCACATTATCCTGACACCAGGCCGACCAGTCCTAACACTAACCTCATAATACTGAACGCCAAGCGAGGCAGCTGCAAGTACCATTTTTATAAGTCTTTGCTTTGTCTCGGTCGGGGTTCGAACCGAGACCTCCCGCTTGGAGGCGGGCGTTCTAACCGCTTAAGCTACGAGAGTGGTCCCGAGGAAAGCATTAACACAAAATGAACAGGGGTCTGAAATATTGACACCACTGTGTACATGGCGTAATAGGATGAGAGTAGAACAGCAGACAATTTAGCAGAAAACAGCTGTTATAAATATACTTTCCTTGGACGATATTGAACTTCTAGATGTCGAGCATATATTGTTCAAATCTGTATTTCATGAACTCTATTTTTGTAAGGAAATCTAACTTTGCTAATAGATTCCCCGATATGAATTCTGCAAAATATTTAGCGCAAACAAAGTTTGCCATATGACTTACTTGCACTGATTCTTTTCTCGTAAAGATGGCGTGTGCACGCTTACACTAAATTAAGCAATACCCAAAGAAAAATACTAGTTAAAAGAATTTATGCAGCAAGAGCAAAACAAAACAAGCAGAGGCCCATCCATGTACACACAAAAAAAAGGATTCGTGATTAGTCGATTTCAACGATACCTGGTTTAAGTTCGACGTATACATGACAGAAGCTGATTCGAATCTAAATAATTTAGTCAAGTTTACAAATTCAATTAATCTTATTAGTTTCAAGACTTTAAAATAAAACGCAGTAGGGCAAACGTGTAAATAGACTCTGTGCAAAAAATTCCTTGATTTTTCACAAAAAATATTATTTGATCACCTCTAAAACTTGATAAAACTATTAATTACACCTGCAACTTCATGCATCGATTCGGATTAACTACAATTTGACGCCTTCAATATTCCCTGCGTGTCTGTCTGTTTCTCTCTGTGTGTGTGTGTGTGTGTGTGTGTGTGTGTGTGTGTCTCACTATATATATATATATATATATATATATATATATATATATATATATATATATATATATATATATATATATATATATATATATGAAAAAATGAACGTCCCGGATAATACATAGAAAAATTAGTTAATGTAACAGAAGATCAGAAAAATATCCATGCTTTATTTCTTGATCAATGAAATCAGAGAATGGGTTGACCGTTTAGAAAGGGTAAGATAGATAGATAGATAGATAGATAGATAGATAGATAGATAGATAGATAGATGGATGGAAAGTTTAGATTCAATGGAAAAAGTGTGTTCATTTCGAAGAAATTAAAATCTTTCTTGGCAAAAATAACACAAGTGAAACAAGAAATAACTAAATTTGACCATCATCGCAATGAGGAAACACTCCGCGTTTAGCATTACCACTCCAGCCTTTCTATGTAGATATTTTTCCTCTAGACAGACAACCTTGACACTGGAGGAATTGATCGGTGATTACGCAGTGGTAAGGATCTTGTGTCAAATGATTTTTTTTTAAAATCGAACGTACGAAGATAAGTGCATTTGGTATCATAAATACGTACCTTCCCTCTCTTGTCCATATGAGGCTTGCTGCTCTGCAAGTAGACTTAAATCTGTGTTGTTCAGGATTCATCCATCCCCGTCGTTTATCTGCTTCTATGTCCGTCAGTCTGGCAAGCAATGAGACAACGCTTCTTCGCATGTCACTCCCCAGAAGACGATCTAGATAACGTAGTAGTAGAATTCTAGATACATTTCTATATGCTTAGATCCATCGTGTGGTATCAGTAGCGCTGCAAATATTTAGATTCATGGTGCAGTATCCGTATTACTCAGTGCGCATTTCTATATACCCAGATCCATCGTGTAGTATCGGTAATATTCTGTGTATTTAGATCTATTGTACAGTATCAGTAGTATTCTACATATATTTCTATATGATGAGATCCATCGTGTGGTATAGGTAATATTCTGTATATTTAGATCCATCGCACAGTATGAGTTGTATTCTGTATAGATTTAGAGCCATCGTACAATATCAGTAGTATTCTCAGGGCCGGACCAGGTTAAATGTTTGAGGGGGGGGGGGGATCCAAAATTTCAAAAGGGCACTGACTTTCCTCGAAAGGGCACCAAAGCAAACGTCTATGTGTCTATTTACTCAGTGTATGCACAATATGCAATATGGTCAAATTTCAAGTGACTGTACGTTTGGGTGTGCACGTTTTTTTAGCCTGGGATGAAACCCCTAACCCCCTACCCCCAACCGGCCCTGATTCTTTATATTTAGATCCGTATAAGTAGTATTCTTTATAGTTACGTCCATCGTGCAGTATCAATAGTATACTTTATATTTAGATGCATTGTACAGTATCAGTAGTATTGTATGTATTTTGATATCTCATACAGTAGTATTCTCTATATTTAGATCCATCGTACAGCATCAGTAGTATTGTATGTATTTATATATCTCGTACAGCAGTATTCTCTATATTTAGATCCATGGTACAGTATCAATAGTATTATATGTATTCAGATCCATCGTACAGTATCAATATTATTTTATTTATATGTGTCTATGATTCGATCCATAATGCAGTATCAGTAATGTTTCAGGTATATTTCTATATGCTTACAGCCATTGAATTATGAGTATTCTACGAACATTTCGATATGCTTAGAGTCATCAAGTAGAGAGGAGGAAGATACAGGTGGATCTCATCTAGACATATTTTTAAAACTCGGGTGGGTTTGAATGGATAAATACCGTTGATCGACTCCAGAGAGAGAAGAGCTTATCCTTCACCTATGTACATTTATTCATGCATGTTTTAGACAAACTACATCGCATATGCGTAACGTTAGTAATAAGAAACTAAACTCTTTTCTCGAACGATTTCATACATTTCCGTTTTTGTCTTGACAATAGCTTTTTCTTAGAACTCTACTCACATTAGGAAACTGTATACATAACAGAAATCTATCGATTTCCTGCAAGCATTAGAATGTGGAGTTAACACGGCAGTTAGTAACCGCTGATTTAGCTGACATAACTTTATTCGAAATAAGGAAGACCAGTCGCTCCATAGGAAATATTTCAATTACTTCAGGCATATGTTGTCCTTTTCCAAGACGTGCATCTCGAGTTAACACGGACAATGGCGATACGAAAGTATCTGAGCACACATATCAAACGTAATGATCAAGTTTCAAAATATGTAGGCTTCTATGATTTCGCTCAAACTGAAATCAGAATTGATTCACTTTCGGCAATATTTTATAATTATACTTTGTATATCTACATACCTACCAGATTTAAATAATATATGAGGATCTCAAATGGGTAACGATTTAATATTGAATTTATGAGTCGAGATTGGAGACATATCGCTTAGAGGTTAAGTGAATTCATTTCATATAGAGACAGAAAAGCGAATGGATACGATTCTGCAGTAGGTGGAATAGTTAAATGAGAATTGTATATCGACAATCACCGTATTATCCATACAGTAGAACAAGTAGAACACTTTGATGCATTTTTCAGCAACTTCGTACCATGGGGCCCCGAGTGGCCGAGTGGTCTAAAGCGCTGATCGTTACGGATCACTGCCATCTCACCTCTGTCTGCGTGAGTTCGAGCCCAGGCTCGGCTAACGTGGGTACGTGAGAAAGCCTGCCAGTAGCTTCTCGTGGGTCGGTGGTTCTTCCCGGGGTTTTCCAGGGTTCTTCCTCCACCATTAATACTGGCCGCCATGTATAGCCTATCTTGTGCTGAAAATGGCGTTAAACCCTATAACAACAACAACAACTTCGTACCATAACTAGCTGGTATTCAAATTGTCAAGACTCTGACAGGTATCAAATCGCTGAGGTAACAAGTTGACAATAAATTTCGCAGCTATTTAACAGAGTGATACTGAGAGAACAAACATAATTTCAGAGTTTCATATTAATCATATTGTAATACCTAACCCAACAAACCAGAATACTAGGCACTATTAAGAACTACATTCCTTTTCCAATAATAATAATAATAATAATAATGTAAAACAATGAAAACAAAGTCAGAAAAAAAAAGATGCGGTTCACTATATTGTAATACCGTAATGGTATTGTGAATGGAGTTTTGCATGCACAAACATGGTCCATTTAATGTGTCAAGATTATTTGATGTTAAACGTTGAGATGTGAAATGATGTTTGACCTACATGACTGGCATATTTGATCACGTCATTTTTATCTATAGCTGAAAACATTCACCACTTGTGAATTACTTCTTCCATTCCTGAACGTATGCCACCCACCCACCATTGTTTTGATCGCCGTCTGCATTCTCTTATAAATGTGTACTCTGTGTTTTATACTAAATGTTAGTATAAAACCTTGCTCTGGTCCTCGTAATGTCACGGTGTTGTCATGAGTATTAATGAATTCGTCGAGGAATTCATCTAATGACACCAAAAGTTCGACAAGCTCTTGGACATCAACATTAAGTGGAAAGAAGTTGCATGTTAGCGGTTATTGAGCCCTATACATTTCCATGTTGGACAATGCGTGTGTCGTGCTGAAATTTCACATGAATATTTTAGGAAATGAATTATCCTACTTTCTGAAATTAGGAATATCAAAGTCAGAGATATTATGGTAGTCCATAAATAAGTGGTTTCAACCATCAGATGGAGTTTGTTACCAAAACAGCGGAGACGCAGGATAGTGATGGAATCAATGTTCCCAGCCGAAGAATCACATTTCTTTTGTCGGACTTTTGTTGAACAATAAGTTAGAACTAATGTTACTGTTCATTATTGTAAGTTCTTGGCTATGTAGAACTTGTTATTTTATTTTAATGTGCAAAATATTATGCATTTGATAGGGACTATTTCTAACCGTATTACGACTCATGCATCATCTGTATGTTGCAGTCTCTCTCGATTCGCATCGAAATTCACTTGTCCGTTTCGTTCAGTTCTATTTAATCATAGGTATTATTATATGCTCATTTTTTCTCCGTTCACTTTACATTGTCAGAATCGTGCAATATTTTACGATATTGCACACCTTCATATTGCACTCACGTGCAAGACACGTGTGCCCAACAGTGTATTAGGAACTACTTTGTAAACAAATCATGTACACTCGTGTAGTAGACGCTTTACGTTTGGTTGATTAAATTTGTTTCTGAATTAACTAAAGCAGATATTTTTTATGGACTGCCACATATCAGCAGCTTTGGCGCATTCCGCGTTAACTTTTTTGATACAATGTTTCAGATGTAGGCTAGCTATAGACACCAGACAGGGTCCCTACAAATAGCATGCAAGTTATAAGACATGAACTGTTTTCTTTAGCTGGTAATAAAAATGGCAAAAATATACTTACAATTTTACACCCTGAATTTCTTCAAAATGTACTTTCTTAGTTCTGCAAATCCGAATCACATGAGCCATGTCATGGGTTCTCAAGGTTGATTATACATTTCGAAATTATACTGTAATTTCGAGTATATTCCAAGTGCAGTTACATCCTCCTTACTGCACTCAAAATGAAATAAACATTAAATTCCACAGTGTCTTTTCGATAATTACAATTGAAAGACTTCATATTTTTCCCACATTATGATCTGAATCATTCAATGACAGAATAGAAACACGCATGCCGAGGTCAACACACTTCTGCCTCAGGTAGAACTGGCACAGACGCTGATGGAGTCCGATGTAAGTTACTTCATGTAGATAAATCCAGACCATAATCACGAAATTGCGTCGAATCGACAAAAATACCAAAACGTATTCATTCCTGATCAAATGGAAAAGTTGTTGCAATGCGCATTCATTCACAATATGACTCCAAATTTCAATTTTAAGTAGACCAAACGCCATTTTCTTTCGAATCTTACGTCTAGCGCGCGACCAGCTTCAAATTTATCTGGGCGGAGTTACGTGCGCATTAATAATGTTGTTGTGTAATGATGCATCTACGCTTGTGTATTTAATTTGGAATACGGCATACATTCAGTTACTTTGTTTCTTGTAGTGTATGTTTGTTTATATATTTAAGCCTTGGATAGAATAAAAAAATGAGCATACAATAAAAAGGTTACTGCATTTGTATGGGAAAATATGAACTCGTTTTGTCGGATGGATATACTGCACTCCCAAGGTCGTGCAGTATAGCCATCCGAAAAACTCGTTCATATTTTCCCATGCAAATGCAGTAACCTATAATTACTATACAAATAAGATTAAAGTTAAAACGCACACCATGGACATTGACAGGACAACTTAATACTGTCTAAATTTTGTGTTCAGAGGGATTTTTCCATGCAGTTTAACAGCTGACTCGGTTACCGCCATGGCTAGCCCCAAGAAGGACAAACACTTGATAGGCTAACTGAGGTCACGTGACGTGATTAGGAGTCTATAAATATGAGTGCAGAAAGGGCACCTGCAGCTAGATGTCAGAGCGGCAAAGTATGATCATCTAAGTAGAAAAGGATTTCGGTCATATATTCTAATCCAATCGAAAACCATAAATTATGTTAAAAAAATTTTTAAATAACCGACATTAACTTTGACACTATAAAATCTCAAAACTGAATCAAATTGTTATAAGAAATTTTATTTAGATTTATTACATGATTGCTATTGAATTTAAATGCCTTATAATTATTATATTGTAATTTTTATAAAGTCGCTTCTATCTCCCACCCCACTGCTCAAGCACACTAGCACTAAAATTATTTTTCCACTGAGATCACGCTGCTATGACAAAATGTGTTACAATCTAACAAATTTAGCTGTTAATATACACAGGAATTTAATAATACTGTTAATTTCACCATAATATTGTGTATTACAACGTTGTCTTTTGGCATTTAGGCAAACAAGCATGCTCTACATTATCAGAAGTTGATAGTGTTGTGACAAACACGGTGTTGATGTAAAGTCACTATGCGATATTGAAAGGCATGTTATATCTCACCATTATTATTAATAAGAAGCATTGCGAAGTCCTGAAATCTGGTCTTTTCGATATATAACACAAGGGGTGCTACAATATTGTAATTTATTTTAGATTTATCAGAATTGGTCAGACAAACTCAATACTTATCTATCCACTGATATGCATGCCCTACAAACAGTAAGGAAAAGAACAGATGATTTGCCTAACACCAGACAATATTTAAAATCGATCAATAGAGGGCAAACAGTGAGATAAGTGCCTTGAAGAGTGATATGGAGAAACGTGGAGTCCTTGGAAAACGAAGGATGTCTATAGTCTCAGCTGGATCAGTTATGGCGAGATTTGAGTCATGAAATTAAGATTTTAGAACGCTCACCAATGATTTGGCTTAATCAATAGAGACGCGAAAGAAAATATAACAAATAAAGTTACCGAATTGTCTGAGGTGTACGTGAAAACTGATTAGATAGAAGAAAAAGGAATAAACAAATATTCCAGATATAATAAAAAAATTAATATAATGAAATTATTTATTAGATTATGATACAATTTGCAATTTATACATTACAGATCTGCGCGATTAAAACTATAAAAGATATCTATCACTGAATTGGGGTCTTGAAAATGCCCATGCATTTTACACGAAGGAAAAGAGATTTATTAACCTTGGTATATATATATATATATATATAT
>JAECUM010018848.1:67640-116555 GCA_016617855.1 Megalonaias nervosa
GAATCGTGAATATTTAAACAATTACATTTTTAATAATTCCAAACAAATTTACAATGAATTTGCAATTTAACGTGATCTTGGATATATTGCTAGATTAAGCACGATTTTGATACATTTTTTCCGAGTTACGGCCCTTAAGTTACTTTGCACATTCAGATGATGCAAGCAGTGAACATATTAACCGAGGGAGCACCATCTACATACATTGATGAAATACAGATTGATTACTAAGTTAACTTGTAGATAGATATACCGATGGCTATGGTGCTGGCAATTTCATATCAACGATAGTAAAATGAATACAAGCAAATACTGAATGAAATGTAAAATATCAATGCATCCTGGTAGTTTGTACTTTGAATGTATGATTTTTAATGTATGTATTTATTTTTTACTTTGTTTGGTTGTGTCATTGTATCATAGTGTAAGTGAACTTTCTTGTATTATATTATCTCTCAAGTTATAAGAGTTTGTTTCGTCCAAGCCTTATGCTGTTAGAAGGATAAATTTTGTTGAGATAGTTACCTCCTATTTGCACATGACCTGGACGGATTTGCTGCTTATCACATTGAAACAAATTATGAGAGCTTCATTTTTGTTTCCTGTTTGAGGCGGTGTCGTGAATCAAAGTACGAAAACTCGAGTGTAGAATAATATGCAAAACGGATGCTGGCTATTGAGATAACGAAACAAGATGTCGCCTTGCACCGAATTTCAAGAGCAATTCGTACATGTCAACGATCAGCAAAATACACAATAGCAAGAGATAAATTGCATAAATAACATTTTATCTTATATATATATATATATATATATATATATATATATATATATATATATATATATATATATTCTTACGACCATGTAGTTCAATTACTTGTGTGTTAAAGATAAGATAAGATAAGAATTCTTTATTTCAGACTACATAGTCCATACATCTGAATTCATTTTATTTCATTTTTGTATCATTATATTTTTTTATGAGGATGATTATGTTCACGGGATCTGATACTTTTGAAAGAAACATCGTGTTTATTTAGAACGTAAACATGACTCGGTTTTCGTAATTTTTTTTTATTTTTTTAGATTGCCGGGTTGATAAACAACCGGCGTAAACGACTAGTTGTGGCCAAGGTCATTTTTTATGCATATGTGATTACATCGTGTACTGCGATTGTTAGATGATGAAATAACCACGCGTTCTTCGTGAGCGTGCATGAAATGACGTCTTAGTTCGGTTTAAAAACACTTAGGTCCTTGTGAAATAGTCAGAGTCGTTCTTATACCTTGAGAAGAAGGTATTATTTTTCTTGTGCAGGAAAGAGTTTATTTGTCTTTACATCTGTAGAGCTCGAGATGTGTCTTGTTATAGATGACAGCCATAGGAGTTCGTCTACTTTTTAAATAATAATTTATTTTTCCCTGGAGAACTACACAAGTGGTTTAGGACAAAGACATTCAGTGAAATTCATTCTAAATTGGAATAGCATAGTACAAATTGTGGTTCAACGTGAAATTCTGGACATTTGTGTAAAGACTTCATCTGACGTCATCGTCCTTCATCTTGGAACGTCATCAAGATTCGAATCTGGATTCAGTTAAAATTATTTAGTGATAGGACTTGTATTTTTTCAGTACTAGGTTAAATGTTTGAATTTTCTTCACAAACCGTAAGTCCTATTTCATATTTTCACCTTTTCATCGTGTATTCTAGGAAAATAAATTATATTTTTGTTAAAACTTACAAAGCTTGTATATATATATATATATATATATATATATATATATATAGAGAGAGAGAGAGAGAGAGAGAGAGAGAGAGAGAGAGAGAGAGAGAGAGAGAGAGAGATTTACATGTTTTACTTCGAGTTCTCTGGCAGTCTGGCCGTAGATAAAGATCTTTTAGCCAATATTCTGTCGGTATTGGCGCAATACAGATAAGTCTTGTCTGGAAGCCATCCACTTTGCACAATCAATTTTCAGCTGTTGAGGTATGTGAAATAACATCATTCTTACTTGCTATTTATTATATGTGATCAAATTGGTTTAATTAGTGAATGTTCTAAATATTATACAAAGTTAGACCTACGTCATAATAGCGCTATGCAACCAGATAGAAAATAATGACTGAACCTGTTCCAAGATAGACATTTTGGTATTTTGCGACTCTATGCTCTTCATTTACATAATAAAAAAAGCATAACCAGAAAGTTTTTTGTAAGGCTTAACACTATTTTCATTCTTAAAGATATAAGATGAATATTTAAGAGGAACTATAGCATTATGAATTAAATCCAAAATAATCCTTTGAAATTATACACAAGTCCAAAAGAATAGAATGTTTCGAATGAATTCCATGTCCTCGAATTTGCTTAAAGGTTCCAGCAGTCTTCATGTATCACAATAGTACTGTCAAGAGCTCCTTTGAATAAATTCACAATAATCACGGAATAATATTTTAGTCCAGAATCAATAAACACTTTATAGTGAATAGTCCCAGCAAATGTTTCCTCTCAAACTGTATCTAAACACAACGTTAAACACATCTGCAAACTGATATTAAAAACAAGAACATAAGAAATAAAAATGTATGAAATAATCAATTGTCTTCCTGTGGATTGGAGCTTCTTAGCATGGTTTTCCCTGGTTCTTCTTCCCCCATTTATACTGGCCGCCATATATAGCCTATCTTACGCTGAGAAATGGCGTTAAACCCCAAAACAACAACAGCACCTACTACTACTACTACTACTACTAACTTGACAAAAATAATTATAAAACTAAACAAAAATTTATGTCACTTAAAATAAAGGAAAATTCATAAATGTCATGTAAGCGTTCAACACCGATTATTTCAGTAATGGGAGTCAATTATTAGAATCTGATTATACATGTCTCTAAATGGAAAGTATTCACTTTATTTGGATCCTCATATATCCATATTACTTTGTAAGGTCATTACATACAGGCCCCGAGAAGTATGTACTGAAAATCAATGTTAACATACGTGGATCCAGTACCAGACCCGGCCCTAGGCAAGGCGAACGAGGCAACCGCCTTGGGCCACGCGCTTCTCCGCAATGCAATTTCTTTGCTTGGGGCCCAGTGCTCATCGCTTGCTGCCTTGGGCCCCACACATCCTAGGGCCGGGCCTGTCCAGTACAATCCAGATTGAATGTCGCGCGCTGTGATATCACAATGAAAGATACGCATGTTGATAAACAAATTCGTACTACGTTATATTGTGACTGTTAGTGCTCTTTTCTTGACCCAGTTTAGCACAAGGCCACTGTTGTAATAGTCCATAGCATGACAGCGATGGATACTTTTCGACTGGAAGTTACTTGATAACGTTTAAGGTGCAGCTTATTCAGTAATCAGGACTGAATATACTTTGGTTAAGCATTCTTAATATTATTTTATCAAACAACAGTTTTATTTAATTTAAGATGAATAAAGGCGCATGCATGACTTTTAATGTAAATGCTATCTGCCACCACCAGCCTATATAAATTAAACCTATATTAAAGGCTAAAGAGTAGTATAAGTAGTAGTAGTAGTAGTAGCAGCAGCAGCAGTCAATTTATGCAAATTATGTTATAATTCAACGACCCAAAGGCCAGGTTAACTTCCGTATCATTCGCATGAATTGTATTTTTCCGGAGGCTATGAAAGAGACTCTGTTCTTGCGAGCATTATTCATATCCGATGGCTAGAATGGTTCGCTTAATGTATTCGTAAATTTCACAAGATCCTCTATTATTTTAATTTGGATTGGTAGAAAAACCTCAACGGAAAGGCGAACTCTGTTATCGAGAATTATGAGCTGCTGAGGTATTAGTTCTAGTAAAGAAATATACAAGGGTATTAAGGATGAGCATGTACTCCATACCATCATTTTATAAATAAATATAAAAGATCCCAGAAAGTTTTTAAATAGATGCTTCTCTTAGGCATCCCAAATAGTGACGTTAATCGGAAGAAATACATCACTATATGTCGAAATTAGGAGGAAGCTCCATTTGGCTGGTGCAGAAATTGAAATAAACTTTTGGATGAGACTCTTTAAAAATGCCAAAGAGAGTTTATAATAATACTGCCAGCAATAATGTAACATGCCAAATCGCATTTCAAGAATTTGTTAACAAAACTGCGGAAAATGTGCACACATCAGTTGATCTTGAGTGGAAGATAAATGTCACAGAAACAGTTGCAGAGAATTCTGAAAATGTTGCAGAAAATTCTGTTTCACCAGCAGCTGTTAAAATAGAACAAACAGAAAGTAAACCAGATGTAGAAAAAGATTCCTGTAAATGTTACTTGTGTGATCAGTGCAACCTTAGTTTTAAGACCAAGCAGGCATTGAGTAAACACAGGTTGGTCCATGCCAGTGAAGAGGGTTTGGATAAATCTAAAGAGGACATACAGAAGGATGAGTCGGGTCTCTTCTCTTGTAAAGAATGTGGAGCATCTTTCATGAGTAAAGGTGGATTGACAAGACATATGAAAGAAAACTGTGTAAAGATACCAGAGGGAGAAGTTGATCAAAAAATGGCTGCACAGTGTGAAATTTGTGGGAAGGCTTTCAGGAATAAAGCGTACATCCAAAACCACATGAGAACTCACAGTGGCGAAAAACCGTATGAATGCAATATCTGTGGGAGGAAGTTCAAAGACTGTTCAAACATGATCAAACATCGCAGACTCCATTCAAAAACTCAAACGTATGAATGTGACATTTGTGGAAAGTCCCTTTCTACACTTATATATTTAAGAAATCACAAAAAAATTCATGATAGAGCAAACGCAGCCAATTTAGCTAAAAAGCCAAAGTCTTATCAGTGCCAGTTTTGCTCAAAGGTGTTTTGGAACAAGACCTATATTGAAATTCACAATAGGATTCACAGTGGTGAAAAACCTTATAAATGTCAGAAGTGTGACAAATCTTTCTATGATACATCAAACCTTAAAAAGCATGAAAGAACCCATGAAGGACTTAAGCCATTTGCGTGCCTGTTCTGTGGACTACATTTTGGCAGAAAAGATAATATGGCTAATCATCAAAGAATTCACACAAATGAAAATCCATTCAAATGTGAACAGTGTCATAAAGCATTCAGGCAGCAGGGTTCGCTACAGAAGCATTTAAGACTTCATTCTGGTGAACGTCCCTATAAATGCGAACAGTGTGGTTGTGGTTTTATACAGCAAAGTGGACTTAAAAGCCACTGGAAAAGTAAACACCCAGATGTGGAGATCTTTAAAACCAACTTGCAGGTTGAATGATCACCAGTTTACAGTATGATTCAGATGTAAGTTTGATGGGACACAAGCTGTGGTGCTATTTTTTTTATTATCGCAGGGCTTATGACTGTGGAAAACACACCATCACATGGTGTTTTGCTACTTAAAAGCTCAAGAAAAAGTATACCACTTGATTCCTGGTTCAAGAAGGGCTGTGGAAGATAATAAACTTCCACCAAGAGCCTCGAAAGTTGAGTCATTGATACCTTCAGCTGTTAAAGGTAATAACAGTTCATCACAACACAATACCTGCAGTCACCATGAAAGAGAAGTAAGCCTAATTTGACAGATCCACCAATTATTCTTTATCATTTTGTTATAAGGTCATGATCGTTTTTGTAGGTTCTTTAAAATCCATCTATGTGTTGAAGCATATCGAAAAACAATGAATATAGCTTGATAAAATGTTGTTGTTGTTGTTGTTGTTGTAGGGTTTAAAGCCATTTTTTAGCACAAGATAGGCTATACATGGCGGCCAGTATAATTGGTGGAGGAAGAACCCTGGAAAACCCCGGGAAGAACCACCGATCCACGAGAAGCTACTGGCAGGCTTTCTCACGTGCCCACGTTAGCCGAGCCTGAGACTCGAACTCACGCAGACAGAGGTGAGATGGCAGTGATCCGTAACGGTGAGCACTTTAGACCACTTGGCCACTCAGGGCCCCGATAAAATGTAATTTATATTTAAAATGCTGATACTGTGCATATGTTGTGCAGTTTTAGTTTTGGACAAGGAAAGAAAATAATAAGATATTTGATGTACAAAACACATTCCTGACTCGAATGATTAATGAATGATTTCATTTAAATCCTGTGACAAATGTTGGAGTTGCAAATTTAAACAAAAACTTAAACTGCAGTGTTGATGATACCATTGAAACCACACAGATTTTGCCATTGCTATCTTTTATCCACTTAAAGCAATTAAAGTTGAAGATGCTTAGTTAATTTACATAGATGTTAATAGTTTCAAAAGTTGATGAAATATTTGAGTCACGATATGTGGTGGTATAGATATTTCTAATGGATACAGTCAGTTCTTTGTTTTATTGTTTAAATACTAGGGCTTTTTGATTATTTGTGGGCACCTCCAAGTCTTTTCCAGCACATATGGCTAGTTTGGATCATAAAACATTCTAAATACCAAAAGGCTCTATAATTCTGAATATATAACTAAATTTTAATTTTGAAATTTGATCTCAGATTTTGATAATAAAATTTTGAGAAATTTTTCAAGTTAGTATTGAAATAAAATTTAAAAATTTTAATTTTAAATGTCATTTTAAATTGGAATTTTTAATTTTGATCTTTAAGTTGAGGTTCCCCTATTCATAATGGATTCCTAATCATCCAAGTTTTCTTTGCTAAGGGTCTCTGATCCAGTCCTCCCCTTCCTTCAGGTATTTCCTGTTGGTTGGATTTCCTAGCAGCACTTCCTCACTACAGTAGGTACGGTAAGTTACTAAACCTCAGTGACCTTCACCCTCTTAGGTCTTTGTAATTGTATTAATTCCTTTTTAAGGTAATATCTTTATATATTGTATTCTGTTTTTAAAAGTCAGGCTTGTTTGTAAAAAAATTTCAGAGTTGTTTTATTTATTAATTATTCTAAGAATTGTTTTAGTGCATACATGAGTGTGGCATCTTATCTGTTCAGCATTCTACTTCTGTAATATAAAAGGTAAGATATATATACATATATATATATATATATATATATATATATATATATATATATATATATATATATATATATATTTATATATTCAAAACTCTTTATAGCCTCAAGAGTGGCCTATGCCTTGGTCAGGTTTAGGTTTGTATGGTGGTATTTCTTGCATTTTGTACATGTCTTCTCTCCTTCTTTCTGTTGCTGGTTGTGACATTTTCCAGTTTTGATGTTCAGCCTTATTGTCATTTCTGGCTGTATCACCCTCTTATGGTACTTCTTTTCTGGTAGGACGTACAGGCTCTCGCTCCAAGTTTCCTTCAAACACTAGTTGATAGTTGGATGTTCTCTTCATCTTCATTGTCTTCTTCCTCCCCTCCTTAGTCGTATCTCTCTCTGGAGTAATTTCTGGAGGCATCCTCTGCTTGTTCGATTTCTTTATTCCAGCATCCTCTGGGGATTTGTTCTCTGTTTCTTCCATTGAGGTTGTGGTTATGATGGTCTTGTTTGACTTTGTACTGGTGTTATTTGCTTGCTGGTCTTATCTCTCTTCTACCTTGGTACCATTTCCTGGAATATGTCCTTTTTCTCTGCATTTGTAACATTTCTTATGGAATATGCTTCCACTATAACATGACTTCACCGTGAAGCCATGGATAAAGAATGGTTTGGGACCAATGACGCTGTTTTTTTCCGTGGTTAAAACCTTTGCCCATTTGTACTCGTGGATAGGTGGGGAATGTTGCCATTTTTTATTCCTTGATACTGATATCAAATTTCTCCTGGAATCTTTCCACTGATCCATCTGGTGGTATTTCTGTCGGTATACCTGTAAGATACATGTATATATATTTGACTGTTAGTGTTCTTTCAGTCTTCTGGGCTTCCACTACTAGTGTTTTCCCCTTAATCTACATAGTTATTATTAGTTTCCAAAGTTTATGAAATATTTGAGGCACAGTATGCAGAGTGGTCTAGATATTTCTAACGGATAAAGGAAATTCTCTATATTATTGTTTAAATACTAGCTTTTTTGTGGATCTTATAATGAGAAATAGTGGTTTATGTTAGGAGATTCCTATATATAGCTTTGTAAAATATTTGTCATTTAGGTTATAACCAAGTTGTATAAATGCAGTTTGATGAATTTGTGATATGTTTTTAATATTTACAAAATGTATTCGTACCCTTCCATATCTTGTCTTTTTATATATATATATATATATATATATATATATATAATCATTACAAGGTTTTCTTTAAAATATGAAGGTATAGGTGCTTCAGCATTATAAATAAAAGAAGCTTCTAATATTCTAATATTCCTCTCTCTCTTTGTGTTAGCCTACTTTTATATTCCTCTCCCAATTTCTTTGGGTAACACTATTTATACAAGTACAAGATCTCTTTAGTACAGTGTCTCTAAGTATGAAATGCACAGTCTTTATAGGCATACTGCTCTTTATCACCGTCTTTACATCTGTCTGTCAGTTGGCTGCTCTCCTTCATTGAATTATGGTGGCCCAGAGTGGCTGAGTGGTCTAAAGTGCTCACCATTACGGATCATTGCCATCTCACCTCTGTCTGCGTGGGTTCGAGTCTCAGGTTCGGCCAATGTGGGTATGTGAGAAAGCTTGCCAGTAGCTTCTCGTGGGTCGATGGTTCTTTCCGGGGTTTTCCCGGATTCTTCCTCCACCATTGATACTTGCCCCCATGTATAGCCTATCTTGTGCTGAAAAATGGCGTTAAACCCTACAACAACAACAACAACAACATCATTGAATTACACTTGAATAAAGCGCCTTATAAGCATGTTGTTACATCTGTCAGTCAGCTCTCTGTCTTTCACTATTGACACTGGAATAAAGCTCTTGATCACTGTCTTTATATGCTAAGAGGTAAAACTTTCTCAACATAGTGTTTTCTGCATCAGAGCTTTGTATTTAAATAATATAAAAAATATGTTGAAATAATTTGTGTTCAGATTTTTTTCTCCACTATCTGTTTTGTGTCTTTAGAAGTTGATTGTAAAGCAAATTCCATGATTTTTCGTGCAAGATTATATACAAAAATGCCACAATTTGATGGTATTTTTGGCCAGTGACCAAGAATATTACCAGTATGCATTTTAAACAATGTGTAATTTATTGTTAAGGTAAGTGCCCATTTGTCAGAAGGCTGACATGAGGGCAAGGAGGTGGGGGGGGGGGGTCACATTTGTCATTCATGTTTGTATCTGTAATTCTACAATAAAGATTTAGGTCAGTGATGATGTTTTTCACTAAATAAATGGCAAGCCCAACAAGACAGGGTTCATGTAAAAATAAGCATTTCTTCAGTTTGCAATACAGCTATATAAAATAAGCATATCTCCAGGTTACAACACAGCAGTGTAAATAAGCATATCTCCAGGTTATGACAGTCATGTAAAAGAAGTATATTTTCAGGTTATAACACAGCCATGTAAAATAAGCATATTTCAGTTTGCAAGACAGACATGTAAAATAAGCATATCTTCAGGTTACAGCATGGACATATAAAATAAGCATATCTTCAGGTTACAGCATGGACATATAAAATAATCATATCTTCAAGTTACAGCACCATCATATAAAATAAACATATCTTCAAGTTACATTACAGAAATATAAAATAAGCATATCTTCAAGTTACAACACAGAAATATAAAATAAGCATATCTTCAGGTTAAAACACGGACATATAAAATAAGCATATCTTGAGGTTACAACACAGCCAAAACATTCATTTGACTTAATGATATAAAAGAATTTTCTTAAAGGAATAAGGCTGTTAAGATAGTTCCAAGAAGTGAATCATTGATTGTCTTAACAGACTGCTTGGTTATTTGACTTTACTGGCCAGTCTTCATTTATTTGAATTAAGCGTCACACTATTAGTTAATGGAGTATTGTAAGTCATACAGAGTGTCACTACTTAGTGGTATTATTGTTTAAGGGTATCATTACATGTACAGTGTCATTATTTATGCAGAGGACCATTAGATATACTGAGTATCATTAGTGATACAGTAAGTTATACAGAGAATAATTATTGATTCAGAGAATCATTATTGATTCAGAGTATCAAAATGACATACAGTATCATTAGTGATACAGTAAGTTATACAGAGAAACATTATTGATTCAGATTATCAAAATGACTTATACAGTGTCATTAGTGATACTGAATATCAAAATTACTCGTACAGTAAGATTACTTATACAGTATCATTTCTTATACAGAGTGGGACCCCAGGTGGCCAAGTGGTCTAAGGCACTCACCTTTACAGATCACTAAGGTTCCACCTCTGTGTGGGTTCAAGTGTTAGGTCTGGCCAACATGGGTATGTGAGAAGTTTGCCTGTAGCTTCCTGTAGGTGGGTGGTTCTTACTGGGGTTTCTCCTGGGTTCTTCCCCCACCATATGTACTGGCTGTCATGGATAGAATATCATGTGCTGAAAAATGAAGTAAAGTCCACAACAACAACAACAATTTATATGGAGTATCATTAGAGTTGCAGATTTACCTACTTGCACAGAATATCATTAGTTACAGAGTATCAAATTTGCTTACTTAATTGTACCAAGTATCACTTATTATAGAATATCAAATTTACTTGCACAGAGTATCGTTAGTTAGAGTATTAAATTTGCTTGCTTATAGAGAGTGTCATTACTTATACGGTATCATTAGTTATAAAGAATATGATTAGTGCTACCGAATACTGGTATCATTACTTGTTTGGTATTAGTGATACAGGATATCATCATTTTTAAATATCATTAGTTACAGAGAGTATCATTAATTATACAGTGGACCGTTAGTTAAACAGAATATCATTAGTTATACAGTTTCATTTATTTGTAGTTTTATTACTTATACAATATCACTGGTTATACATACTGTCATTAATTGTACAGTGTATCATGGCATATTTTAAGGAGACCATGTTTCTGCAGCCAAATGGAATTGATTAGCATCACTGCATTGCAAGTACAGGACATTAATTAGTGTGTTGTATTAAGTATTGGTGGTAAATATTTCTTCAGACATAAATTTTAATCTCATTTTTCTAAAACTTGCACAAAACTTTTCTTGTATTTCAGAAAACTCAAATTAACAGCTGCATATACAGAACAGTTGCTGTGGAACTATGATTGGACACATTACTCCATGTATTGAGGGTCTTCAGGGAAAATATCATCTCCCACAGAAAATCATCGTATCTTCAAAACATAACTGTTACTGTGTGGAACAGATTCAGTTCAAACATGATTTTGGTGTTTGATATAATATGGTATCATGTTGGTCTTTTGAGAAAGTCATGTACTGTATTTTCCAGCTTATAAGTCGATGTGGAGTATAAGTCAATTCACAAATTTTATAAATTTTCCATCCTTTATTGATAAATAAAGTCAGTTTGGAGTATAAAAGGAAACCAGACAAACACCTTGGCTTCATTGTTTTCACTATAGTATCACTGTATGCTGTTCCAGATTAATTGGGAAATTGAAAACACTGATGGAAACATGTTCTTTACCCAAGTTTGTTTTGGAGAAAGAGAGAGGGCAGGGTTTATACGGTCTTTGAAGGTCTTTTACAGTTTGGGAAAAATGAGGTAGCCTTTTCAAGGCCGTGAAAGTTTTGGAAAATCGAGCAGATTACCCTGAGGTCTTTAAAAGTCTTTGAAAATTGAAATAAACTCAAACATTTTAGTTTCTTTCCATAATCACAAATAAAATTCACCAAGGTTGTTATATGCAGATGTAGTCGAGTTTTCCTGGTTTCTTTATTTTGATGACCCGTTCATTTTCATTGCCGCCGCAATAACAAACGAGCATTTGTTTGGCCATCAAAAGTTGGCCTTGGTGGCAACTTCAATAACACATGCACTCTTCATCAAAGCAAGCCAGCTACAATCTTCAATAAAAACAACACACCCTTGATCAAAGGAAGTCAGAACCATAACTATTTTCAGCACGCTTTTTGTTTTCTAATTTTATGGTGTTTGTTTTTCGTAATCATATCATTATATATCTTTTTAGTTATTATCTAATGTTGTAAAGTGGTTAGAGCTTCTAAAGATTAGACGTAAAACAAAGTCATTATTATTATTATTATTATAATCACAAATAAAATTGCCTAAGGTCATTAGATTCGGATGTAGTCGGTTTTCCTGGCTTCTTTCTTTTGATGAATCGTTCAATTTGATTGGATGAGTCCATCAGCTTTGGCCAATCAAAATGTTCATTACACTAATTCATGATTTTTTTTTTTAACAAGACTTCATCCAATTGAATTTGGTTACATTGAACAAGCGCTCACTCTATGTAGAAAGTTCACGAAAGTAACATGCGCTCAAGAATTCAAAATTTGTTCAGCTGATTTACATCTTCAGTTTTGTTTCACCTCGTGTTTAAAAATGCTAGGTCTTTGCTCTTTCAATGATATCTGGCTTGAAAAAGAGAAATACAAGGAATGGCTGATAAAAGATCAAACATGTAAACAAAAGGCATTTTGTACATTGTGTAAAAAGATGATCAACTTGGCTTCAGTGGGAGAAGGAGCCCTTACAAGTCATGCCAAAGGTAAGATGTAAATTAGTACACAATAACTATGACAGTGGTGGCATCTCTTTCCAAAATGATTGAAGAGCAAAAACAGCAACTTTAATAATGCATTTAAAGCAGTGCTGATGTCTGTTAAGAGAACAATTTATTTTTTATTAAAGCGGATGCATAAATTACATATTTTTGAAATAGCAATGAATGTTAACCTATCTTCCAGATCATTATAACCATTTTAGGAAATTAATTATAGTTTGAATTTCATCATTAAACAATATTGTAGTATTTTGCATTTGTTGTTTTTTCATATAACATAACTTGTATACAAAATGTTAGCGAAAATGGGTCTTGGAAATCTATGTTTGTGGTCTTTGAAAGTTTGGGAAAAGTCTTTGAATTTATCGTTCAGAATTCTGTATGAACCCTGGAGGGTGGTTTCAGGGTGATTGTAATTTGTATTGTTTGGTTATTTGGTGATTGTGATCTTCCTCATAAAAAAGGGCACTGCTGTATTCCATCATCAATCGAAACCTCTGAATAAACATTTTGTCATTGTTTTTAATTACCATAACCATTGTCACAAGAACCGCATGGCTCAGCAGTTATTTACATGCTAATTAAATATTGTTAGAGTTTTGACCAGATTTGTTCAAGTCGACACCTGTTTGAGGGCAAAATTCAACAGACGAGATCAAATTATTAAGGCTACTAATAAAGAAATGAGAATGTATAGAAATTTGAGGATAGAGACAGATAAACATATAAAGTCACACCATTAGAAAAAATGAAACCCATAGAAATTGAATCAATTCAGAGAAAGGTGATATGAGAGTGATTTGTAAAGGCGAGTGTCTTAAATTGCTCTGCCTCTTGTAGCCCATCATGCTACCTGATTTTAGTATAAATGGTAGCCCATTATGCAGCCTGGCTTCAATTTACATGTATATGGTTGCCCAGATCCAGTATTGTGGTAGCTCCTGGTTGAGGCATAATATTTGTTGGACACTAAGTATGGTTAAGGATGGCATTTAGAATATCTCAGTCACAGTGGTGGGACATCCACATTCTGTGAACTTATTTATAGGTTATAAATTCTGTAATACATGAACCATAAATTCATTATAATTTCTGGAAATATGGTAAGTCAAGGTCCCCAGCATCCATGGAATTATCTGTGCATGAGACTGGAGCTAAAACTTTGGCAAAGTCCAGACAGTTTGAATTTTGTAGCTTAGAAGAAAATAAAGGATCTTAGAACTTGAGGATCTTGACTTTTATTCCCTTGTGCAGTTAGTTACATAAAAAAAAATTCAAAGTATCAGACTTTGTGATATAATCACATTAAAGTTTATCCCCAGCTTTGTTTTCAGAGAGATTTGAAAATCTGGGATTGGATCTGTTTAGTCAGTTATGCTGATGTTGTTGAGTCATTAAGGTAAATCATTTATTGTGTAACAAAACACTTTAAAAATAATTGGAGTTGGTGTTAATCTATAAACTGGTAAAGCAACATTATAATTTAGTGTGGGATGTTTGAATTTAGCTTGTTTTTGTGTAGGTATATACAAAGTAGTGTTTGGAATCAGTTGAAATCTAAAGATCAATGATTCAGTTGTGATAAACAGCCAACCGATTAATTTTAATCCATTGGAGATATTTTCTAAAAAAGTATTTCATGGACTATGACTTTTATGCATACTTGGTTGAGTTGCTTTTGCATCCTGCAAAGTTGAATGTTTTACTGTTCTGTATTTTTCATGGACTACATCATTCATGCATACTTGAGTTGCTTGCATCCTTTAAAGTGGAATGGTTTACTTTTCTATATTTTTCTCATGTACTATATCATTTATGCATACTTACTTGAGTTGCTTGTATCCTGCAAAGTTGAACGGTATATACTGTTGTAAATTTTTTTCAAAGACTATGTCAATTATGCATACTTAGTTGAGTTGCTTGTATCCTGCAAATGTTGAATGGTTTACTGTTGTAAATATTTTTCATAGACTATGTCAATCATCATGCTTAACTGGGTTGCTTGTATCATGCAGAGTTAAATGGTTTACTGGCAAATTTGTCATTTACCATGTAGACTGAACAGTGGAAGGCTAGAGATTAAATTAGAATTATTAAAATATTTTTTACTTTTTCTGAAAGATTGTATCCTAGGAGTCTAGCAGTGGAAAAAAAAAAAAAAATTATTTATTTACATTCAGTAATGGGGATCGTATTGAAATGCTTTGACACTTAAATTCTTGAGCAGTTTTATATGATTTTTATTGATCATGACACCATTAATTGATTGTATATTAGATATTTAGATGGATGGATGAATGCAGATTCAGTTACATGGAGATCTGCTTGACAGAAACATGTACACAGAAATATAGATGCACTTCATATATATATATATATATATATATATATATATATGTGTGTGTTGTGTGTGTGTGTGTGTGTCTGTATGCGCAAATACAAAGTGTTCTGGACAATGCCAAATTTGTGGTATTGTTGGGTTTTCCAACCATCCAGGTGTACAGAAAGATGTTAAGTTTCTTTCAGGTATAAAAGTTTTGACTGATCAAGGTACAGAAACAATTAACTTATTGGAAGAAAAAATGTTGATACTAACACCAGCTTGTATGATGGATCTGAATTATGTCCTTATTGTATGTGCATACACTAAGTCATTTGGCCATTGTGCAAATAATTTTGGTTTAAAGTTCTGAGAACTTATCTGTTAATGCTAGACAGAACTTCAGTTGAAACTTATTATTTGCATTTACAATATTTTGTTCATCCTGGGGGCCTCAGGGGAGAATAGTATAACTGTGTTACACTTGTCAAATAAATAAAATATAAAGTATTTATTATTATTATTATTATTATTATTATTATTATTATTATTACTATTTAGATGCATGTTTAAATGCATGTAGTTAAAGGATAGTCCTTCTTTAGGAAATGGTCAGCAACTATGTTTAATTAGGAGTTTCCAGGCATTTTTGAGTACCTTCATATTATTTGCAAATGTTCTCACATCATTTACAGTTGTAGAGATTTTGCTTGAATGTGATTTGCTTTCATTGTAATTTTATCATAATTTTCTACATGTACAATTTTATATATGCATAATTTTCTATAATTTTCCTTATGCATAATATTTTATATGTATAATTTTCTGTCTGTATAATTTTCTTTTAATTATTCTACATGTGTAATGGTTTGTATATGCATCAAGTTTGGAGCTTTTAGGATGATGAAGCTGAAATGTGTTTCATTTATGTTTTGGTAAACCATTAATTAAATATTTCTTATGCACATTGCTTTGTGTCTAATAACTGAATGTTGTAAAATGGTGTTTTTTAACATACCATTATTCACTTACAACATGCCATTATTCATTTATAGCATACCGTTATTCACTTACAACATACCATTATTCATTTATAATAAACCATTATTCACTTACAACATACCGTTATTCATTTATAGCATACCGTTATTCACTTACAACATAGTTATTCACTTATAGTAGAATCCAACTGCATACAACATAGACCATGATGCACCAGCAGATAAGGGACTGTTTTGTTTGTTTTACAGATTACGCCTAAAATCTGCTTGGACCAGAACTGCTCTGTTATGTTATGGCAGATCTGTGGCGTTAGAGTTTACAGTTGGACTCAACTTAATAAGTGAGTACCGACAGCAGTAGCTTTACTTCTTGCTGTATCAACAGGGAGCCCTTGCTGTGTTTCAGTCCAATTAAGTCACTACACTTGAGATACCTTTAGAGTACTTGACCAAAAGGTTTGGGAGAATATTTTGAGAATTTCATATCCTGTGATACCCAATTTTCTTTTATGGGATTTAGTGAGTAGAACATATTCATGTCAAGCATATCGTCTTCCATTTGGTGAGATATAATTTTGCCTGTGAACTCGATTAAGGGTTTGGTTGATATAACAGCAAAGAAAACCTTTGTTTTGTTTTCTTCAAAAATGTGGCATATCTATATATATATATATATATATATATATATATATATATAAGATTACAGTATATTTCAAGGATGTTTTTTAAAACCTTGAATCTTTTCTTTTCTTGGACTATATCTTTACCTTTCTCGGAATTGCAGGATTGTTTATATTTTTAACCATTACATTTTTATTTGTCACAATATAGCCCTGATTATGCCTACATGCTATTCAACTTCACGCATACATACATACATACATTTTTCTGAGGTTAATGTGCATTGTTACTAAATGCAATAATAGTTTTTTGGGGGTTGCTCTTGTGCTAAAAAGTTGCAGATTCTATAATACATATTAACTGTCATTTGAGAAGTGATATATTCCATCAGCAGGTTTGCTCAGACTTATATCTAACCTAACATTTGCAAGATAGGGTTATTTGGATCAAAAATATTACAAGGAATATTCTGTGAGAGTTGTTTGCTCATGGGATGGCCTGTTGTCTGACATCTGTTGTACATCCATCTGTTAGCACAAGTTCATTATTGCTACTCTTCCTAAATTACAAGAGACCTTATACTGAGATTTGTAACATGGTTTAGTTGGTACTAAATGAAAATCATGCTGCTCTGATATCCACAGTAGCCATCTTAAAAATCTTATTATGACTTCTTCCTGAATGGATGGTCATATCAGCATAGGTTTTTAGGAAAGCCTTCTAATGATGTCTACTTGATACTAAAAAAAATGGTGCCAATCAGATGTCCAATATGGCCACCATGGCAGCTGTCTTAAGAATCATGTTATTGCTACTCCTTCTCAGTGGAAAGTCATATTGACAAAAGGTTTGTGCCAGAGGTTGGTCCCAGTAAAATGTTCTGCTTGATGATCTTATACAGCCTTCTTATCACCATGCCTCCAGAGTGGATGGTCATATCAGCATGGGGTTTTCACTAAAAGACTTCTTATCATGTTTAGTTGGTCCTAAATAAAAATGGTGGCAATCTATTTCCATTATAGTCACCATGGCAACCTGCTTAAAAAACTTGTTATTGCTTCTCCTCCAGAACAGAAAGTCATACCAACATAGGGTTTTCGCGAGAAGACCACTCATGATGTCCAGTTGGATCTTACTGTAAATAATTCTATTTAAGAACCCAGTGTGGCTGCCACAGTGAACATCTTGAGAATCTTGTTATAGATATTCAACCAGAATAAATGGTCTTATTAGAATTGGGTTGAAAACAAGACTTCTTAGGATGCTTGGTTTGTCCTAAATAAAATTTGTGCCGATCTGACATCCAATGTGGTCATCTTTAAAATCTTATCACTACTCCTCCTAGATGGTAAGTCATATCGACACTGAGTGATGGTAGGTCATGTTGACATTGAGTGATGGTAGGTCATGTCGACATTGAGTGATGGTAGGTCATGTCGACATTGAGTGATGGTAGGTCATGTTGACATTGAGTGATGGTAGGTCATGTCGACTTTTGAGTGATGGTAGGTCATGTCGATATTGAGTGATGGTAGGTCATGTCGACATTGAGTGATGGTAGGTCATGTCGACATTGAGTGATGGTAGGCCATGTTGACATTGAGTGATGGTAGGTCATGTCGACTTTTGAGTGATGGTAGGTCATGTCGATATTGAGTGATGGCAGGTCATGTCGACATTGAGTGATGGTAGGTCATGTCGACATTGAGTGATGGCAGGTCATGTTGACATTGAGTGATGGTAGGTCATGTCGACATTGAGTGATGGTAGGTCATGTTGACATTGAGTGATGGCAGGTCATGTCGACATTGAGTGATGGTAGGTCATGTTGACTTTTGAGTGATGGTAGGTCATGTCGATATTGAGTGATGGTAGGTCATGTCGACATTGAGTGATGGTAGGCCATGTTGACATTGAGTGATGGTAGGTCATGTCGACTTTTGAGTGATGGTAGGTCATGTCGATATTGAGTGATGGTAGGTCATGTCGACATTGAGTGATGGTAGGTCATGTCGACATTGAGTGATGGCAGGTCATGTCGACATTGAGTGATGGCAGGTCATGTCGACATTGAGTGATGGCAGGTCATGTTGACATTGAGTGATGGCAAGTCATGTCGACATTGAGTGATGGTAGGTCATGTTGACATTGAGTGATGGCAAGTCATGTCGACATTGAGTGATGGTAGGTCATGTCGACATTGAGTGATGGCAAGTCATGTTGACATTGAGTGATGGTAAGTCATGTCGACATTGAGTGATCGATAGATGATTTCTTACAACATCTAGCTGGCACTAAATGAAAATAGTGCCAATCTGACAGCCGTTGTGATAACCAGATACTCATCCTAAAAGGAAAGTTATTTCTACATGGGATTTTGACCAGAAGGTAAATTTTAATATTTTGTTTGGTCCTGAAAAAACATGGTGCTGATCTGAACTCAGATATGACTTCTACAATGAACACATTGAAAAACTTGTCATGGATGGTCACATCTTGATGATGAAAAGTCTTTTAATTATTGTGTCGAAGTAGAGCATCAGTCCCTTCCAAAGACTCTTGTTCATTACACCGTGGAAAACTAAATTTCAGAATAAAGCTAATTGTATTTAATATGGTACTGTTTTTACTTGTACTTGTGTGAATTTTCTTTTCACCTGAGTAATAGTATGACCCAACAGTACAACCTGTATTTTGTTCCCATCTGCCTAATACCAGGTTAGTATGACCAAACAGCACAACCTGTATGTATACATTTCAGTGTATATTGTTCCTACAAGTATGATGTATGTAGTACAGTAGTGTTTTATGGCAGCACAGCATAAAAGTGTCTATGTTGTGCCAACTAAAGATTAAGTTTCTAACCAATGCATTTTGATAAGGAATAAATATGTTTATTCCATTGTAAACTTGAAGTATTAATGAGGGAGCCATGGCTGCTTGGTAGGTAGGGTATCAGCCTCATAATCCAAGGGACATAGGTTTCATAACTTCCCAGGTCATTTTGGGTCAGTCGCCATTTTACATGGTTTCTATTTCTTTTAAAACAATAAAATACACAATGTGTTGATTCATTGTAGTCAATGTACCTATATATCTAACAGGCCAGATGGACTGGCTAGTTATTTTTCGTTCTAGTCCACCATGAAATTAGATGGCAGTAATTTTGTGCACTACACCTCAACGACTATGGTCCCAAATTAAAAGTAAAGATCTCAAAATGTAATAATGAAGAACTGCAGAAAATCTTTCAGAAGATAAAACCTTCCATATAAAAGTAAACATAAAATACGACAAGGTAAATGTAGCCTTTATATTTGACCTTTAGACCCCCAAATAGACTTCTCTCTCCCCTGTTCAAGTCAACCATAAAAAGTTTGGTATCTGTAGATGGTGGAGAAATCAAATTATTAAGTGGAAAACATTTTTGTCTCTCAGTAAAAGTGATTTTGACCTTTAACCCTCTAGTTGATAGGATTTTTCTTTACCCTTCCCCTGTGCACAAAGTTTGCAACAAATTGTGAGAGAACCCTGACTTTTTTCTTTTTAACCAGTGACTTTAACCTTTGATATTTCAACTCTGGAATCACTATGCTTCTTCCTTACCCCTAGTGCAACCTGGTCACTATCTGGTACATACAAATGACAACTCTAGTTATTGTGCAGAAATGAAAGTGGCATCAGGCTAGACAAATGGGCAACATCATAACACAATATGCTCTGCATTATGGCAGGCATATGAAAATTTGCACAGGACTGTACACACCTATTAGCAAGTACTCCAAAATATGGTATAATGGTGAGTGAATTTTGTTTTCTTTATGACAATTGATGAGATCACACTGGGTTTTTTCCTCAGTCGGACAGTCATTTTATAAGAAGCAACTATAGAGAACCAAGATAATTTGACGTTCAATCTTTCCCAGAGACCACAACACCATGATGCATCAAAATAAGAAGAAATGATTACATTTAAAGCTGTGCAGTAAACATGGATTTTACATGATGACTACATTATGCAACAAAATACCTGGATCTACACTTATTAGTTACATGCATGCTATTTATGGCATTAGGCTGAATGATGATGAGAAACAAATCAAAGTGTAGATCCCATGTCAGTTAACATTTTTCAGAATCAACTTCACAGGGCTTACCTCACTTGCTTTAATCTACCCATGTCATTTAATCTACCCATGTTGTTTAATCTACCCATGTCATTTAATCTACCCATGCAACTGATGCAAAATGCTCTTGTTTTTCTGTTATAGTATTATCTGGATTTGCCATCAAAGAAATGAAAATATGCTCAAGGAAAAGAGGATAATAAGCATTTCAAATGTCCAAACAGCACCAATGTACAAGAAAAAAAGGAATGGATACTGGTCAGTAATTACATCTACTGGAGATAATGCTGTGTTTATTTGAGTACTCACTGCAAGGCAATAATTACATCTACTGGGCATAATGTGTTCATTTGAGTACTGCTCAATGCAAGGCAATAATTACATTTATTGGACATGTGTTCATTTGAGTACTGCTCACAGCAAGGCGATAATTACATCTACTGGACATAATGTTGTGTTCATTGGAGTACTGCTCACTGCAAGGCAATAAGTACACCTACTGGACATAATGTGTTCATTTGAGTACTGTTCATAGCAAGGCAATTGTTACATCTACTAGACGTGTTCATTTGAGTACTGCTCACAGCAAGGTAATAATTACATCTACTAGATATAATGCGTTCATCTGAGTACTGCTACAGCAAGGTAATAATTACATCTACTGGACATAATGTGTTCATTTGAGTACTGCTTATAGCAAGGAAATTGTTACACTGCTGGACATGATGTGTTCATTTGAGTACTGCTCACAGCAAGGCAATAATTACATCTACTGGGCATAATGTGTTCATTTGAGTAATGCTTACAGAAAGGCAATAATTACATCTACTCAATGTAATGTGTTCATTTGAGTTCTGCTCACAGCAAGCCAATTGTTACATCTACTGGAAATAATGTGTTCATTTTGGTCATGCTGCCAGCAGAAGAGATAGTTACTGTTGCCACATGAATGAAAAAAGAAAACAGTTGAGATCTAGCACCAAGTCATTGATCTCCATGAGGTTTCCACTGCAGCTGCAGTCGAGATCTAACACCAGGTCATTAACCACCATGGGATTTAGGATGTTTGCTGTTCCAGAAAATATTTAATGCTGAAGTAATCTCTATGAACTGATTAAGTGAACATAATGTTGTATGCACATATTCCAGATATTACACATTACATCCACATGTTCCACATTGCTTCCACAGTTTTAAACATTTCAGACTTGTTTTCCAAGTGGACAAGTGAAGTGGACTAGTGCAGTAATAGTGAATGAATGAGAGCGTCTTCTTTTTGAGCTGGCAGGTCTGACATAACAATTTTGGATCAGATTGTTTATGCTTAAAATTCTTCACCACTTACAAGCTGTGACATTGTTCTCACAACCAACACTGATGTGATTACATTATCATCAGTAGCTGTGACACTGTTCTTACTCCAAACACTGATGTGATTACATTATCATCAGTAGATGTGACATTCTTCTAACAACCATCACTGATGTGATTACATTATCATCAGTAGTTGTGACATTGTTCGAACAACCAACACTGATGTGATTACATTATTATCAGTGTTTGTGGCACTGTAACTGTGGCATTGTTCTAATAACCAACACTGCTGTGATTACACTGTAGTAGTGGCATTGTTCTAACAACCAACACTGATGTGATTACACTGTAGTAGTGGCATTGTTCTAACAACCAACACTGATGTGATTACACTGTAGTAGTGGCATTGTTCTAACAACCAACACTGGTGTGATTACACTGTAGTAGTGGCATTGTTCTAACAACCAACACTGATGTGATTACACTGTAGTAGTGGCATTGTTCTAACAACCAAATATTGATGTGATTACACTGTAGTAGTGGCATTGTTCTAACAACCAACACTGGTGTGATTACACTGTAGTAGTGGCATTGTTCTAACAACCAACACTGATGTGATTACACTGTGGTAGTGGCATTATTCTAACAACCAACACTGATGTGATAAGATTATCATCAGCAGTTGTGGAATTGTTCTAACTCCCAACACTGATGTGATTACATTATCATCAGTAGCTGAATCTGTACAATTTGTAATTGAATAATAATAAAAATAATAATAATAATAATAATAATAATAATAATAATAACTTTATTTCAGAATTAGGTCCACAGACAAAAACCAGCAAAGTCAGACAACATAAGACAGAAATAAATTAGTGCAGCAATTTGCTCTAGTGATTAATTATTGATGAATTGTGACAGAATGGAAAGTGAAACACTTCTTTCAAGATTTTGTTATTACTACCAGCAATTCTATTTCTAAATGAATACTCTCTTTTTAAGCAATTTGTAAAGGCTATTGACATTGTTTATAAACAGTCCCAATGCACCATGGGACTTATAATACAATTTGATGCCAAATTTTCTTGAACTATATTTTAACATTTACTGCAGATGCGATTCTGTTTTTAGAATCACAAATATTACGCTGCATTTTAAATTGTATGCCTGTTCTATTTTACAAAACAGCACTTTTAATAACATGATAATTTGGATAGTAATTGTTTTCTTAATTAAATAACATAAAAAATTACCCATTTCAGGGTTTGTAACTATGTGCAATGCCATATAACATGTGTTTTTAGCCACAGAGAGTTTTTTTATTTATTTTACCCAATTAAATCAGTAAAAACTAGTTATAATGTGTCTCTGACAATCATAACCACCCCAGATCTGCGATTTCTAACATAAAAGTTACCAAAATTTAAAACCCTTTTTCTAAACATTATGTTTGAAAGAAACCCACCATGCCATATTGCTCCAAGCAAACAGAAATTAAAGTATAGAAAATAACTGCCATAATGATCCCTTCATTAAATGAATCTTGCAACAAAAGTAGTTTTAAAAAATGTAATAAAATAAGTATCAAATTCATTTCACTTAAAAATTATCAATGTTAACATGTGCATTTTGTTACATAACTCATCTGTTTTGTTAAAAGCGTACAATAATAAAGCATATCTGTTCACTCTTACTATTTGTTCTTTACCATGTAAATATATTGCTAAAAAAAAAATCGGTGACAAGTATGCAAGATGCATTTATATAATATAAAGCATCTACCATAAAAATGATAGTACCTACCAAGGAAATGATAGTATTTACCATAAAAATGATAGTACCTACCAAGGAAATGATAGTACCTACCAAGGAAATGATAGTATTTACCATAAAAATGATAGTACCTACCAAGGAAAAGATAGTATTTACCATAAAAATGATAGTACCTACCAAGGAAATGATAGTATGTACCATAAAAATGATAGTACCTACCAAGGAAAAGATAGTATTTACCATAAAAATGATAGTACCTACCAAGGAAATGATAGTATTTACCATAAAAATGATAGTACCTACCAAGGAAAAGATAGTATTTACCATAAAAATGATAGTATCTACCAAGGAAATGATAGTATTTACCATAAAAATGATAGTACCTACCAAGGAAAAGATAGTATTTACCATAAAAATGATAGTATTTACCATGAAAATGATAGTACCTACCAAGGAAATGATAGTACCTACCAAGGAAATGATAGTATTTACCATGAAAATGATAGTACCTACCAAGGAAATGATAGTATTTACCATGAAAATGATAGTACCTACCAAGGAAATGATAGTATTTACCATAAAAATGATAGTATTTACTATGAAAATGACAGTATCCACCAAGAAAATCAGCAACCATGAAACACAATAACCTTCCAAAAGTTGTAAGAAAAATATACACTAGAATCTTAATATGAATACAACATTCCTACTATTAAAGAAAGAAATATTAGACACAAAAATAAACACATGTTATACCAACACTGTAAAGGAACTTATTAACACAAGAACAAGGGCAATATTTTCCTGTGAAAATGACACTAGAACGCACAGTAAAAAAATGAAGGAACACAAATGAACTGTAAATAAAGTAACTGCATTGGAAAAAAATTTGAGTGCAAATGCACAATGCAGAGCTATATCGATTAAATAAAAATTAAATGAAGCAGGAATGCATTTCATGAATGGATTTGAAAATTGTTTTCAAGCTGCTGCTAGATTTTCACTATCAAAGGATTTTTGCATGATAATCCCAGATCATTCTTTACACTGACAGATTTCACTACTACAATCTAGGATATTTTTCTTGTCCAGGCGGGTATAGCATTGATACTATGACTGCTGTTGGCTGTCATTGTGTAATCTTTGAATGAAAGGATATTATAAAATTTGCTAACAAATCCTCTACAACTTATTTTACACTTATTGCACTGTTATATTGTATGCAAATTCAATGTGTTCTTTTGTATTTTATATATATTTGACTGAATCACATCTTTAATAAGACAAGATAGGAGTGGTGGAGTTCTCTCTCGGTAACACCAGTGTTTTCCCCAAGGTCATTTACCATGGCAGTCCCACTATGCTATCAGCTTTGCTCATGATAGTTTAGAACATGTGAATATGCAATGCACAGTTGCTGATATGCTATTGTTTCTTGCTATCTTTTAAATATTAATCTGCTAAATAAACATTTTATCACCTAATTCCAAGTCCTTTCATTCAAATAATTCCATTCTTAATAAACATTTTATCACCTAATTCCAAGTCCTTTCAATCAAATAATTCCATTCTTAACACTTCCTGGGTATGTAATTAGGATAATCCAAGATATTTACTGACTGGTTTAGACAATATTTTGTACCTGGATTGGCACAAATGCTGATGCAACATTTGATGCAGATTTTGTATTTGGACTGACAAAATCACATGTTCAGCCAGTGTTGGTGGAGTCTACTGGTTGCATGTTTTAGTCATTTCTGCAACCAGCTCCAAAAGTGTGACACACTTTACTTTTCAAGATAGTCAGATTCTTAATACTCATTAAAAACTATGGGCACACCACTTTAAAAAAGTTCATAAAATTACTAAGCACCAAGCTCAGAAGAAAAGTTCGAGTTTATGAATTCTGATTTAGAGATTTCTCTCATGTAGGATAAAAAAAAAAACCCATAAGAAATGAAAGACGGGTTTCAACACTATATGGAAGATTTCTTATCTTTGTTCTGGAGACATATATCACTGCCTGGGAATACTGTTAAATTTTGGTGTCAATTCACTTAGATACCAATGGGTGAATTTGGATTGAAGGGGAGTGAAACCCTGAGGGCACAATTGCAATCTAATTCTGTTGTTGTAGTATCAGTAATTGATGTTGCTGTAATAGTAATTGTTGTTGTTGATATAGTTGTGATTCTTCTTGTTGTTTTACAGAAAATGTCAAGAGCAAACTTTCATGAATGAAAATTGCATCTTACTCATGTGTCACATTTATCTGCTCTGAATGATACAAAAAAATCTGATCAATTAACCTTAAACTTCAACGGATGATGCAACTGGAATTTCAAGTAAGAAAAGGAGCAATTTGTATCTTTAAATTTTTCCTGTTTTGAAAACAAGTAAAGAAATTGTTTTATATTATTTCTCCATTTATATATACATGCAAAGTAATCACAGAGCAACAAAACAAATTGATTGATTGATAAACCTTGACTTAAGTGACTGGTGTTCTTTTCATTTTGGGGCCCCGAGTGGCCGAGTGGTCTAAAGCGCTCTCCGTTACGGATCACTGCCATCTCACCTCTGCGTGGGTTCGAGTCTTGGGCTCGGCCAATGTGGTTATGTGAGAAAGCTTGCCGGTAGCTTCTCGTGGGTCGGTGGTTCTTTCCGGGTTCTCCCGGGTTCTTCCTCCACCATTAATACTGGCCGCCATGTATAGCCTATCTTGTGCTGAAAAATGGCGTTAAACCCTATAACAACAACAACAACAAAATCTTTTCATTTTAATGCTGACAAATGCTTGATTTTGAAAACATTTGGTGGTCCCACAACATTTCTACCCTGATGCTATGTTAAATTCCTATGAAGGGCCCTGAAGCATGTATAAAACATTAAATTCCTACAAAGAGCCCTGAACAATGTATAAAACAGAAGACCCAACTTCCACAAAGACATTTCCACTTGGTTCCAAAAAAAAATGATGGGAAGCAATGAATGGAATGCATTTTTTAAAACCATAAACAAAAACCAGTGAGATGATAGATAATTGTATATGGAACACAAAGGAAATTATTTGGTAATATTACCCATTTCAAGGTCTGTAACAGGTAACAACAAGGCTTTAATGACTCGTGTACATATTCAGAATCAGTGATATTTTTGGTGATTAAAGTTTAGTACAGAATCAATTATTTCAACATGCTGAGATACTGCCAGGATTTATCTAACAAGTGAGCTCTGCCTTGTCACCAATTTATGGGGGAGTAAGAAAAAAGGAGGGGGAGGATAAAACGGCCATATTTCAATATCTGCTTATTACTTCAATCTGTCTCTTTCTACTTGCTCCACTCTGTTTGATCTCTATTGAAATCAAACTGTTAATGATGTCACCTCTTTTTGTATAAGCATTAATCTGTTGCTTGTTTCTTAACTTAATCTGTGCCTTATCTGTATATGAATACTGTTTTGTGCCAATACCCTCCTTTCACAGTCTGCTGTCAGAAGGTACATACACATAGCCAACCTGAACAAACTGGGAAACTGTTCTTTATGGTGGTTATGTACAATTTTCCCGCATTCTCCTCCAGCTCCAAAATAACATTTTTCACTAATATAAGCTCTGCTCAATTTCTTAGCTGTTCCATGATGTTATTTTAGGGTTTTAAGTCCATTAATGCCATTGCCTCCCAGTTCAGACAGGTGTATTTTCATAAACATCTTTATTTCTTAATTTCATTCTTTTATTCTTGGATATATTTATTCAGTTTATCTTAACCCTTAGTGTAGGTCTATACAGTTTTGTGGCACATGATCCTGCTGGGCTAGAAATGAATAGTGCACTCTCCTTTTAAATTGTCTGTACTTTAATTAAACTTTAGATTCTGCCTCTTCTACATTTAATTTCAAGATACAACAGAACGGAAGGTTGAGCAGCATGCAATTTATTTTTGTCCATCAATTATGTACATTGGACTCGTATTTAACATTATTTTTAGGCTCCAGATCATTCACTGGTATCTTCATTAACACTTTCCAAGCTCCAATAATTGGATATACTTTATAACTTAAAAAAATCACTGTCATCATCACTATCATCAGTTAGTATTTGCATAATGAAAACCATTGTATAATGATGAACAGGGAATCACCCATTTTGGGGTTTTCAAGGCTGCACATTTTTTTAACATGTATTTGTAAAACTTTGTTGATGCAAGGTTCAGACTATGACATAATGCTTGTTCCAGGGTACAATGTGAGAATCAAATTTAGTTTAACAACCATTTATGTCAAGATAAAAAATCCAGATGTGTTAACAGTTGCCTACCTGAAAAGAAAGATGTTGCAACAAGTGCTACTATACCTCTACTGGTCTGACTTGTGCCAGGACAAGCACTTTAAGGCTGAACGTTTAAATAAAAATTCTATACTGCATGGAGTACATTTTCATATGCGCAACTTAAACTAATTCACTGGAGTTCTTGCGCATCAGTGCCCTCCAAGTGAATGAATTCAAACAAATTTCGCAATTTTAGCATCCTAGCAGCATCTCTGAACATGGAATATAAAATACTATACAAAACTGCACTGATATTATAGAAATGGTACATTTAACTGAAAGTGTCTGCACATGCAAAAATATAACTCCAAGATGCTTTTAAATAATAAAAATGTATCAGTCAAAAAGGAATATAGTAATTAAGAAGTGTAAATTTAAATGTTTACAAAGTTCATAAATCCAATACACTGAATAAAGTTAAATCTAAGTCATGTCTTCAAACAACAACAATACAAATAATTTCACCTTTATGCATACAGCAGTTCTGCTTTATATATAAAACCCAGTTCTCCATTAACCTGCCTAAGCATACAACAAAGTTATGTTTTATACATAAAACAAAGTTGTACTGTATACAACAATATTTTCCTTGATGCATACAACAAAGTTTGACTTTATACAACAATATTTTCCTTGATGCATACAACAAAGTTTGACTTTATGCATACCAAAGTTGTTCTTTACGCGTATAACAAAAAGTTCTCCTTCATGCATACAACAAAGTTTGACTTTATGCATACCAAAGTTGTTCTTTACGCGTATAACAAAAAGTTCCCCTTCATGCATACAACAAAGTTTGACTTCATGCATACCAAAGTTGTTCTTTACGCGTATAACAAAAAGTTCCCCTTCATGCATACAACAAAGTTTGACTTTATGCATACCAAAGTTGTTCTTTACGCGTATAACAAAAAGTTCTCCTTCATGCATGCAACAAAGTTTGACTTTATGCATACCAAAGTTGTTCTTTACGCGTATAACAAAAAGTTCTCCTTCATGCATACAACAAAGTTTGACTTTATGCATACCAAAGTTGTTCTTTACGCGTATAACAAAAAGTTCTCCTTCATGCATACAACAAAGTTTGACTTTATGCATACCAAAGTTGTTCTTTACGCGTATAACAAAAAGTTCCCCTTCATGCATACAACAAAGTTTGACTTTATGCATACCAAAGTTGTTCTTTACGCGTATAACAAAAAGTTCCCCTTCATGCATACAACAAAGTTTGACTTTATGCATACCAAAGTTGTTCTTTACACGTATAACAAAAAGTTCCCCTTCATGCATACAACAAAGTTTGACTTTATGCATACCAAAGTTGTTCTTTACACGTATAACAAAAAGTTCCCCTTCATGCATACAACAAAGTTTGACTTTATGCATACCAAAGTTGTTCTTTACACGTATAACAAAAAGTTCCCCTTCATGCATACAACAAAGTTTAATGTAAAATATTACGAGTCTGAATATGTAGCACTGCTATAAATTTCTCACATCATGATTTGTTTATTGTGTATACATCATCTATTATTCATTAACTATTACAATACAAATATGTACATATTCATGTACAGTGTATTTCCCCCCATGTCAGTATATACTGGAACTGTAATATACCATGTACACTTTTGATATAGCTTTTTGTTTAAAAAAAATGTATTTCCTGATTTATCTTTCTCACATTTACTATTAACGAAAGTTGTAAAAGTAAAATTATACAAAATTATCAAATATGAAATAATACTATGATTTATCACATAGCATAACAATGAATGCAAGCAATGGCCATGCATTCATGAAATATAGGTGTCACAATAGTGTCAAGTTATTCTTCAGATTTATTGCCCATTGATCACTATCTTGGGAGGAACAGAGAGTACTACTAATCCTATGTGATCACTATTTAGGAAGGAACATAGTGTACTGATCAATAAGCACAAAGCAAAAGCCTGGCCCTATTTAATCACTCTTTTTGGAGAGATTAAGTAAAATTCTGCTAACTGTAAACCTCACTGATCAATATTTAGGCAAGAATACAGAATATAGTCAACTTAAACCCTCAGTGATTGGGATGCACATAGAATACTGCTAACTCTAACACCAACTGATCACTCTTTTTGGAGGAACAGAGAACTAACCCTAACCAATCAATCTTTCAGGAATGAACACAAAATATTGCTGTCATTTTGCTTCCTTGGTTGCAAGATAAAACTGCTCAAATGTGGGATTTATACTAACATATGATTACTTAGTCTTGTGCCTAGTGACCAAGGTATCACAAACATTGTAAAATCAAAATGACTTCACATATTCAGCTGCTACGTTGGATTTATGTTAACAACTTCTAAGGACTTAATGGTCCTCACTAAGCTGGACCTACATTGACAACTGCTGAGGACTTAATGGTCCTCGCTAAGCTGGACTTACAGTGACAACTGCTGATGGCTTAATGGTCCTTTGACAAGATGACACTAATTTACAGATTAAATGCCTACCAACACTGACTATAAATGAAAGGGGCCAGGGTCAGCCTAATTTTCTGTTATAATTATACACTCACATAATGGTAGCACACCAGTGTAGGGTCAGTCAAATTTTTTTAATATGATCATACAGTGACTTAACAGTATCATACCACTGTAGGGTCAGTCAAATATTTTTAATATGATCATACAGTGACTTAACAGTAACATACCGTTGTAGGGTCAGTCAAATATTTTTAATATGATACAGTGACTTAACAGTAACATACCGTTGTAGGGTCAGTCAAATTTTTTTAATACAATCATACAGTGACTTAACAGTAACATACCGTTGTAGGGTCAGTCAAATTTTTTTAATATGATCATACAGTGACTTAACAGTAACATACCGTTGTAGGGTCAGTCAAATATTTTTAATATGATACAGTGACTTAACAGTAACATACCGTTGTAGGGTCAGTCAAATTTTTTTAATATGATCATACAGTGACTTAACAGTAACATACCGTTGTAGGGTCAGTCAAATTTTTTTAATATGATCATACAGTGACTTAACAGTAACATACCACTGTAGGGTCAGTCAAATTTTCTGTCATAATTATATACTAACATAATGGTAACATACATGCAAGGTCAGCCTAATTTTTCTCTTATAAGTCCTACATCTTAGCTTTTAATTCATCTGTGGATTGTTCTACAAAATTTCCAGTGAAATATTTCAAAAAGAACTTGTAATTATTAATAAAACATATAATGTAGCCTTTTCTCTCCATCTTTTTGTTTTTTAGTTTTTCAAACCAGGTCTTGTGCTCTGGAACTGAACTACTGCCAAGAGCCAAATGTGTTTATTAGTATAAAAGAACACAGAACTGTATTTAGACACTAACATGTGCTATCGTCAAAGAATATGCTGACATTTGAAATGAAATCTTGCAGAGTTAATTAACACATATGTATTTCAGAGTTCAACTCCAGTAGTTTATTACTGTAATTCTATCCACAAAGCTTTAATTTGTGATTGATTATGCAAGATACTCAATCTTGAAGGAAGAAAAGACCAACTCTATACAGACGCACAAATTTTATATTTGTGCTAAATATCTATCATCATTTTACTGATGTAAGTTGACTTTTTAAAATCTGACATCCATGAATATTAAAATCCATTTGACAAATATCTGTGTAGGTCAGTAATCCATTTGACAAATATTTGTGTAGGTCAGTAATCCGTTTGACAAATATTTGTGTAGGTCAGTAGACGTTATAATTCTCATCTATTAGTGATATATGCAAACTGGACTTTCTATTCCTACTAAAAACCTAAAGCCTAGCTCACCAGAACTGTTCATATTTCAAGCAATTTCAAAAAATTTTCCAACTGTAATTAAAATTTAAAACAAAAATATTGGCACTTATGTGGATCACACAAGTAAGCAAACATGGAACACATATATATTAAGAAAGGTGTATCCATACATTCACATCAGAAATGCATCACTCCATGCACAATTCTTATAATCTCTTGTAAATGATGGATTATACCATGGCATAGACATGGCTGTTAGTATCATTTTGATTTCTGACCCCAAAGTGCAAACATCACCCAGTAAACTTCATCGAATGTAAAAGGAAGTTCTTTTGGTGGAAGAATTTCTTGTTCAGACACACTGTATCCAAGTTGTTCTAGAAGCTTGATTGCTATGGCATCTTTTAAGACTGGTTCAACATCATTGACAATCACTTTAGTTTCTCTTAGCCCAGCCTGAAGCTGAAACAAAGGGGAAAGTTTTATTGTTTCTGTTGTTGTTTTGGATTTAACGTCATTTTTCAGTGCAAGATAGGCTATACATTTGGCCTGTACAGTGGTGAACTATCATCAAAATTATTAATGATACACCGAAGTGTGTGGTACAGTAGAAACTGTTATGAGCGACCTCTGCTATCAGCCACCACCTGTCATTTCTAATCACAATTGTAATGCATGGATCGATTTTATTATACAAATGCTCCGTCATGAGTGACCACCTTCTGAAAGTGCGCAGCGACCACAATGTCTTGGCAAAATAAGCATTTCAACACTGCTATGAGCGACCGCATTGCAAAAATGGGGATAAACGCCACCAACCTTTATTTAATCCAATGACCACTTATACATTCTACAAAAAAAAAAATTAAAAAAAATAGGAGTCTGGCTACCGATATCTGAAATTCTGAAATCTTGTAGGTACGTTTATAGTGTTCAATATTTTCTATTGTAAACCAGACTAAAGTACTGAGTCTGGTTCCCAGCCTTATTGTAGCGGAACCATCATAGCTACCTCTGATACGTACGAGTAGGATCCAGTGCTATGAACAACTGTATCATGAGAACAGAGACGGACACCATTGACCTTTATGTAATCATTTGTAACAATGATCTCTTGAACAGTAAAGATTGTTCTGATCAAAAACATGCATGAAAAGAACAAAAAAAAAAAAAAAAAAGGATTCTGGCTACTGGTTTGAAAATAGTGGCAGAAGGTAACAGATGACAGCTTGGTGATCGGGATATAATCACTGTAACATCACGGGGAAAAAAAACAAAAACAAACATCACAAGCCTTTAACACTATTAATCGAATCCCTTAATTTCGGCACTACTGTGGCAAATTCGTGACATACATTCCATGAACCAGGCTAATAGTGATGATAAAGACAAACACGTTTGTTGAAACATACTATAAGGTTTTTTATATGTACTGCTCTCATAAAACTCTTACTTTTTAAGAAATGAAAATCCACCCCACCCCTCCTTAAGGAGAATTAATGAGGTAATTCTTCCCTGTGTGAAAATTATGGAGAAACTACTGCAATAATTACACTCCTCATCCCTGATGGTTACTGTATGGAAATATAAGTACAAAGATTCATGGATTTTCATCTTTAAGGGTTTATTACAAATGGATGACCACTGAACGAATGGATAATTTCACAATATACCTGTTGCTTTTTGATAAAAGCACTGGCATAATAACTTGAAAATTAATGCAACCATCACATAACACCAACATATTATTTTAGTATAATCTCCTCAAAACAGTCACCTCTCATTAAAATAAAAAACCAACTAAAAAACAAAGCTGCGAAAATGATTTTCCAATTCTTTTCATCCACATCTTTTACCGCAACTAAACACTTACCTCCCATATCCAATCAAACTCCATCCCCATCATTTAAAAAGATTTCACAATATTTAGATCTGATTTATACTATATTATACTGCAAATATTTTAATTCTGCCACACACAGCTCACTGTGACCTACATTGCATGCCTTTAAGACTGGCCTAGTATCCCAGGGAAGTCAGTTGCTGATGAATGGTTGACCAATATTGACACCTATCTCCATGTGCAGATGTGTCTTAAAGACTAAACAGCCCTACTGCCTAAAGTCTAATACTCTGATATACATTTTAGGCATCCATCAAATATGCAATCAGGTCATGGACCCACATCTCAATGTGTAATTGATATGGGATTAACAATAGCTACAACTGTACTGCTAAAGAGAAATTAGAGAAGAAAAATGAAGTCCAACTTACTTTTAGACTTTGGTAATTCTTAGCATGAAAAAGATTTAAAAAAAAGAAATGTGTGAATTCTGCTCATCATCTATGAATCAAAATCGTGAAATTCTAAAACATTTTCATACAAATATTTAACTTACAGTGACAAAGAGAGCTGGAACTGTCTGTAGTGCACATTTTCGTATTAGGTCCAGTTCCTCTTCTTGCAACCCAGATAAGGCATCAAACACCACACCAAAACATGTCAATAGTGGAGTTACCTCCCTTGGAACACTGAGCTCTCCTGATGCCTGTACACAAAAATTTCATTTTATCTTAATCTTTCACATATCACCATCATTTTTAATGGTTAGGTGACTGTAAATAACGGGGGTAACTTCATGTTATTCAATATTCAATGGCTTTTGTATTTTGTTGGGTTTTTTAAGGACAAACAGAATTCTCTAGTACAAAACTTCTGTTAATTATTGCAAATTTAGATGTTTTGCATTTTTACTTAATTGTAAAAATAATGAGGAACAGACTCCATATTAATTTTCCCATTAAATACAATATTGATAAAATACTGGATACTGTCAGATAAGATTAAGTGTAGCATTAGCTGTACTTGTGAAATCTGAAAGACTTAACACCCACAGAACATAGCTACTCAACTGGTGACTACAGTTTGTATCAGAGAGCATAAAGTTCACAATTTATGACCATCAATGATTTAGGACAAGTGACATGTTTTTGATAACAGTAACAGAAGAGTACTCATGTATACTGAATGTTGCTGCTGAACTACCAAGGCATGCGGACATATTTGCTAATTCCTAATTGCAATTTTGCAGGAAATAAAACAAGAGCACTATACAAGCTGTCTCTACAATCAATTAGCAGTCAATGCTAATACATTTTAATTTATTTTGCTAGCTCTTGAATTATGCTATACAACAAATGCTCATTTGGGAACAGCTCTAATAAGAATGTTTTAGCCTCAGCATAGAGACAGTGATCCTAAATTTCACTATAAATGATGAAAATTGTTTCAAGAAATCATTACTGTTCAGCACTGATGTTTGAGCATACTAAACCTGCACAGTGATCCCAGCCAACTCAAGCAGGTAAAGCCAACTCTGCTTTGGTGTCAGAAGTTGCTTCTGTAAATCTTGCACATTTATTTCCTGAGCTTCCTGTGACTCGAGTTTCTCCACCTGAAAATATGAACAGTAAAGACTGTCTATTAAAAGTAAGACAAAAAATTATGTTCAATCTAACAGAACATGTTTTAATTCCTCAGAAGGATTTAGCACCGTAAAATATTGTATGCAAGACTTGATTCAGAAAGCTCACCAAACTAATTAGTCTGCAAACTGGATGATGAGGCTTTCATCATTAAAATAAAAATTATGACAAAATTCATCGTAAACGAAACCCATTCTGACAAAAATATTCCAGGTAAATATACACAAGAAAAAAAATGTACGATCATTTTCAATTTATACTTTTTTCTGGGATAAACTGTAATTGATAGAGATTGTACAAAAGCACAATATCTAAAACTGTACAAAATGACACAGTACTGAATTACATTTTGCTGGCAGAAAGCACGCTTGAAAAAGAGGAGACACATTCTGACATAACATCTGTTATTTCAACTTATGAATTGTTTTTTTTATATTTCTATTTTGATGGTATTTGATATGCATTTATCCTAACCTATAGTAAATTTTAAATTGGAAATTCTTCCTGAGACTCAAACAAATTAATCTATCAAAAATGCTTTGGATGACTTTCATCTCATATTTAAAGCATAAATATTTGTTAACTTTAAGTATTTAACTGAGGCATAGAAGACAAAAGACAGAAAATATATTTTTATTGCCTCTAATGATGAAGAGTTGTCTGATCTTGTTATAACATGTTATTGTTGTTCTCATCCTTGTCATTATCTACAGTACCATTAGTGCCATTATCAATATTATCAAGCGAAACTATTTTTATACTTCATTCAAGCTGACACATACTAAGTTCATGCTATTATTTTTTCATTTATGCTGGCTACAGGTATAGTCAAGTTTAAAATATCTGTGTCAAGTTCGATGTAGTGTGTATTCAGTATAATATAGAAGTCATAACTTTTCAAGAAATAATTAAACCAGAGATGAAATAACAAAACATAACAATTTATAATCATGCAGAAAGGTATTCTGTAATCTAATTTCAAAAGTTATTTGTCTCCTTAACTCTTAATCTATCTTTATTTTTTATCATCCTTCCATTCTTATCTTTATCAGCAAGAATCAAAACCAGTGATTCATGTCATCACTTGTCATCACAATATCCATCACTGTTCATTAACAGCAAGACAATGGCCCTTATAGCTCCGACATACTTTCATTTCCTTACTGATGGCCACAATTCCCAAAATGTAACAGTAAATTTGGAACCAGTCAAATCTCTAGGCATATTCAAGCATGTAATAACTGTCTCTCATAAAACAGGAATGAGCTGTTTATAAGAGGTGTTACTTAACAATGGAATGTAACCTATTAATGAACTAATGGTGCCCTTATATATGAGGTGTTAATTGACAATGGAAACTATCCTATCAATGAAACATCAGTCCCCTTGAACACGAGGAATAATGAAATATTGTATGTCACTGAAATAGTAAGAAATACATGTTGTTTTGATGCTACAAACACCTTCCACTGGTAACAATGATAAGGGAAGCATTTTATCTCTTTTTTGGTGGAGATTTCAGGGAACCTCATGAGATTAGCATAAAGTCAGAATCTTTACAATCATCAGTCTTGGTGGATACAAATGTTGTGGCTCAAAATCAACCAATATACCAGTTTTATGAAGATCTGAATATCTCTGGGAACAGACATCATATTTAGTATTACTGATGTAAACTCAGTCCGGTCTTTTTCTGGTAAGTCCAGAATCGCTTGAAAAACCTCCTCTGGGTACTGAAAATCTATATCTGAAATTAGACAACAAAATGGACAAAATTACAATGCTGGAAAGAAAACAAAATACAACTCATTTACCTGCAATCACTAATTTTATATGTGCAAAATATCTATTTTTCTTTCCTATTCTATAAAAAATTCAAACAAACTTTTAAACATCAGTTGGTGAATAATTAATTTTTCCAAACCCTTAAATTCTAAGGAATTATATCTCACCTGTTCCCTTGCTTGATACATGTTTTTCATATTCAAATGGCTTTAATCTCAACCTTGCTAGAGGGTCCAAGAGAGGAGTGTGTAAGAGACCAGGAATACAAAAGAGCAGTGGTAAGTAATTGTAGAATTGATACACAACACCTGTCCCTCTCAGGATTGGTGATTAATAACCATACATAATATCTTTAACTAGGAACAGCCCATGATGCTATAATAATAATAATAATAATAATAATAATAACAATAACATTGATATTTATTTTTGGAGGTTAACCAATTTTCTTTACAAAAGCCATCTCACGAGACCCTTTATTATAATTATAATTGCAGAGAATCTAGCAAATGCAGTGTTTTCATACAAGTATTTTCAACAGCAGTTTCACTGAAATGAATGATCAATGTAAAACAGCATTAAATCTAATCCTAGTACTTAATTAATTTATGTTTTTCTGTCTCCTTACTGATCGAACACATATCAATTTAAGGCAGCAAGCTGAAGTAACAGCTACTATATTGATACTTCACATGTCTAATGAATTATACAAATTGCACTTTAATTATTTCTTTTTATTCAAAAATGGGTTAAAATAAAATAAGCACATGTAAAAGATAGTATTTTGATAAAGAAATGAAGCTGAGTTGTCAACCAGCCTAGTTTTGTTGATCACTGTGAATACATCAGACAGAAAATAGGCTGGGAGGGAGGCTATTTGCATCACATATAACTTTTAGTTGGGTCTACAAGTTCAAGGCTTGGAGCAAATCCAAAGAAAATTGGTACCCTATGAAACAAGTGAAACAACACTATACAAATATTTTCAAGTAAATGTACAAAGATGTTTTATAGCACACATGTATAAATCATAAAATAAAGAAGGGAAAGCAAGGGAAAACAAAAGCAGTAAGATATGTGGATAATAGCATAAGGTAGCAAAGTATGGATGAATGAAAATATGTACTTATTATTCATACAGATCTCTGATGGAAAGCATTTAATGAGGGGGCTATTTTATCATCTTTAGGAAAGCTGCTGTTGTTCATTATTTAAGTGTGAAGATGACCATGACATCACTAACTGGTTTGATTGTGTGCGTATGTGATTGGCTGATTAGGCAAACTATTCCAACTCAGTCTGAATATTCAAACCTTTACTTAAATAATTCTAATTTTTGTGGCCTGGAATTTTGGAATTATTACTTGAGAAAGACCACACAAAGGTTGGATTTGGATTTGCTTGCTGATGTTTGATCACAGTTATGAGATACTGTGGACCCATATTGATTTGAAAGTATTCAAAATTGGTCCTCAGTTTGAATTCTACTTTTCAAAGTATGATAGCTGACCCTTCCAGGATCGGGGAGACTTATAACCATACAAATATACTTCATCCATTACCATAACTAATACAAATGGCTAATTACCATAACTAATACAAATGATTAATTACTATAACTAATACATATGACTAATTACATAACTAATATATATGGCTAATTACCATAACTAATGTAACACCATCGGAACAAGTGCTATTTCTTGCTATGATAAAGCAGGAAGGAAATAAATTAAAACGGTTTATACCAAAGGAAAGTCATTCAGAAAAGAATATTACACATTTTCAGGAAGTTAATCTTTTAGTACAAATATCACTGGCTTACAATATTATTATATAAGATAGGCTTGAACAACATCCCACCTCAATAACTGCCTCAGTGTGTCTTTGGAAAAGGCACTAAGATCCCATTTTGTTATCATGATAATAATGTGTTCAATTTCCCACTGAAGCCAACAAAACCAAACAAAAAACCTTTGGGTAGAAAATGGCAGTGATAAAGATATAACTTTGTATGTCTTTTATAGTGAACACTAGCTAAGTTTTTAACTATGTCAGCCAGACTTGGTCAAAAAAGCAATAAAGAGGTAATTATGTAATGATTTACAGATGACCAGCAATATGATTGGTCAGCAAACCACTGGGATCATCTATAGGTACAGTAGTAACTAACCAAAAGTTGACAGTAGGTGATCTGATTATATTTGGATGCCTTATTGCAGGTTGTTGCGACCCCATGCTTACCTTAACATAAAATAAAAAAATAAGAAACACAGCAATTAAGGTACCTATTATTCCAGTCATACAAACCCTTGGTAAAATATAAACTCTGACATCTTGATAAAATATTGCTCACACCATTTTACATGCATTTACTAAAATTTCACCATTCTAATATCATTATTTAGGCTGTTTGTTGAATGCATGAACACACATCATAATAAATCTTAAAAAGCATGGTCAGGTAATATAGCTATTGATTAGCATCGGAGACAACTCCAAAAGTACCTACCATTACAAGGATTTTAGCTCATTTGTTACTAGAGAATTTATAAAATAAACAGCTAAGAAATTCATGGATATTACTATTTTTAAACAAATTTTTTAAATGCTTATTTTCCACATATCTGTTCCCATCAATATGCAGACATTTCCTAATTGCAGTATCCAATGTGATTCACTGTCACAATTCATGAAGTCAGATGTATATATTCAAAGACATAGTGAATAAGGAGAACCTGGACAGAAAGAAAATTTCTGATATCAGTTGTAAATATGCATGCTAAAATATATTATGGCCACCACAAAACCCCACAGGAACAAACGATCATCATATGTTACGGCAAAAAATATAGCCAACAATCTTTGCATTAATTTCATGCTCAAAGTGCAATCCAACATACATGGAATTGCGAGGCATGAAAATCAGTAGACATGAGTGAAAATTAAAAGAATACAGATGGAAATTTAAAATGCATATTTTTCTTTCTGGTTTTCCATCCAGCACATGATTTCCATATATATGTATACACTAAAAAAGTCGCACCTTGCTTATGTAGGTCTAATGAAGCATCAACCTCATCATAATCCAAGGAATCCTGAAAGCCTCCATGTAACCCTAAGGCCATGATCATTTCCATTGAGCCGTCCCTGAGGCTGACATTCAGTTCATTAACATTGTAGGCAAGAGCTGTGTTGCTCGCTAGACCAAGCTCTCGATTCTTTTCAACATCAACCTCAGCGTTTGTTGATAACTTATGCAGGACCTGAAAAAAAAACTCATAAATTTATCTAGGGTATGTAGTTCATATCTGACAATAAAGAAGTTTCTCAAACAATAAAATTTAATGTCATAATTTTATTATGTGTTCATGGACTACACAAAAACTATGGTTTTATCATGTGTTCATGAACTTAAAATAATATTATGGCTTTAGTATGTGCTTTCTATTTGCATAATATTAATCTATTCAACAAAATTACAGTAAAGGACTATATTGAATAAGGGCCATTTTCTGCCCCCCTCTCCAAATGTCCTCAAGTAGCCAAGAGTCAAACTATAATCTATTTATAAACTATGTATCCTTCCATTCATATATAATATGGACATTAATAAGAAGTAATACAATATTGGTTCAGCATTTTTACTAAACTTCTGAAAACTTTGAAATATGTTTTAGAAGTAATGGCATTGGAGAATACAGGGAAGAAACAGACTATACGTATTGTACTCTAGACTTTATGCGTCTATTTTTAAACCAGCGCGGGAATAATGCATAACACTGACTACATACAGTTGTCTGTGAAATAAGGGGATGTACACATTTATAAAGAACATATACCTATAATGACCAAATGGAAACACAATCATTTTATTATTCGTTTTGCAAATGCTATTTACCAGCACTTAGAGTTTGCAAATATGGTGATTTACATCGTGCAAGATTCGGGAATTATAGAATGCAACTTTCAAGGAATTTTGGCAGCAAGTTTGCACATAAACTTGGATGAAAAACGAGTCAAAGTAAGTATTGTTCTACCTTTTCATTGTTCAAAGTAACTATATATGGCTATACTCTCTCTCTCTCTCTCTCTCTCTCTCTCTCTCTCTCTCTCTCTCTCTCTCTCATGAACATGTAGGCTTATATTCAATTCTCTGTAGTGACTTTAAACTAGGGCCCTCGATGGGGGCAATGAAAATTTTCAAAACGTATATAAAAATTTTAAAGAATAAAATGACGTTATATGAATATGTGTTCATATTTACCATTAAAGCAAAGCTAGTCACATTATTACATTGACTACTATAATTTGACATGGGTTTCGAAGGCAAATTTTGTGCATCAATATTTTCAGTACTGTGTACTATACATGCAGGCAGACATTCTTGTCCGTATTCCTACGCAAACAACATGCGAATATCTCACCGTAAAGCCTTCTATGTAACCGGAGGTTCAGAAAAGTGTTAAATTGACAACCTATGCAAGCAAGAGACGACGAAGCATCTGATAAAAAAAATGCACTCACAAAACACATATTACCTAATGGTAGCAGTTAACCAAAACTAATAGCAAATCCTGATGATAGTAACGTTCCCACTCATCCACCCACAATATGACCCAGAGGTGATACACTCCTGCCGTCAGTACAGTTGAGATGAGCAACTGTTACTGTAATTGCCATTTATTTTTTTGGTGTATTTAATCCTTGGACCCCTCATAAATTCACTGGGAGGTGACTAGTCCGAGTTTCCTCTGACCCTTGCCACCCCATGTTTGATATTTGGACATTTATATTGGGGTGTAGGGTCAGAGGAAACTCGGACTAGGAGGTGACCAGACAGAACTTGGAGTCATCAGAGAGAATAAAAAGCATTAAAAATAAACTATTCAGGCCAACACAGACTTAAAAAGTCAAATTATTAATGAGTATGTCTTAAAAATATACCCTTTTATATTCATTTGAATGTGGTATGCCAGATTACCCATTAAGCATACTAATCTGGTGCTTAGGGCACCAGCCCAACAGGGGGACCAGAAAAAAATTATAATTATTTGCTAATGGTAAAATTGAGTGAATTATATATGGCCATTTTGATTTGCATGTACTAGTATTTTGATTTGGAATGGTGGCAGCACTGGTATTTTCCAGCCTTTTTTAGTTTCTGATATTTTTTTTTAATTTCACATTTAGTCGAGGGGGTGGGGTGCTATAATATTTTCACTGATGAAGGCCCTGGAAGGCCTTAATCTGGCAATTGTTATGTATTATCATTCTCTCTTCCTTAATGTCACACAAATAAGATGACATAATAATGGAAACATCATGATATGTTTGACAATTCAAATTATACAAAAATATCATGTCTTACAACTTAAAAGGAGCCAGATGAATACTGATGAAAGTAGTGGTCAGAGTGTAGAAAAACAACTCATTTGATTCCAAATTGTCATATTCATATTCTGGAATAGATGATGCATCCTTAAGATGACTAATTAGTGATGCTTTCTTTGACAACTCATCATTTACCCATCTTTTACAGCCAGAAAACCTTAGGAAACTAGACATGGGCACAACACCCAACAACCCAAGCACCAACCTTGCAGGTACAATACCATCTTTTGATGGAGTCCATGGAATATTTCAGCTTGTATTGGATCCCCAGTGAATGGATTTTATTTTTGGAGTGGCGAGACTGGATTTTACATGTAATAGACCTGGAAAATCCATGCATGCCATAACCTCATAGTGCCCCTCCTCTGTGAGATCATCATTTGTATACTTTGGAGCCTGTTTGGCTTGATAAATGCCCATAGTGATGTCACGCAGGTAATCAACTGATATCCTGGGGAATTCATTCAGTTTCCAGGTTGATGCATCCATCTTGAATAACAATTTGTGCTTATTCAGCTAGTTATTCTCTTGAACCAGGATTTAAATCTGATTCAGTTACTGGAATTTATTCATTTTCAAACCAAAAAAGGTGGGAATAGTCATCATCAGATAAGGAAGAAAGAACATCAAAGTTAAGATATGACTTTGTTTTAATTAGTTTCTTCACATTTTGTACAAGTGATTTAATATTTGTACTTGAAAAGTTTTCATCAAACTCTTTTGTTGCAGTGATAGATTGCAGGGATTTATTAGTGAAGTAGAAGATTTCCAAATGGAATTTGCAAAAGCTACTATTTGACCTTATAAAAAATACTACTCTGCAAATGACTGGGTTATGTTACATACTGGGACAATAGCAAGATGATTTTGATGCCCGTCTGGTTTTTTACATACATTACAATGTCTATGAGATCTTGATGGCATGGAATTTGAAGTTGAATTGATTGTGGACCTTTTATGGCAGCATTTGAAGTGTTTTAGACCATTCACTAAATTCTCATATCTGACTTAAAGTATCATTTTTTGGGTGCTTTTCATACATTTCTAAGTATTAACTTCAGCAGTCATATTTATACTTTAATGATACATAGAGCCTGCAAATTCCATATCATCAGTTTTTGTAGGGATGGAGCCAGAAACTGATTTTATGACCAGTATCTAAAACGAAACAACTCGGCTTATTATATATTAATTATCTTAATTTTTGTTTTGTATCATAAATTCTTGTGTTATTCATTATGCCATGTTAACATCCCAACATATTTATTCAGAATTGTTTTGGTCTGAAGATATTGTATGCTTGATATGTTTTATGGTTAGTGCCAACTCTTCCCCCCCCATGTTTGTTTCCACTTAAAAATATAGGTAAATGGACATTCTTTTAGTATTATTATTAATGCTGTTATTATTATTACATGTATTATTAATATTATTATTAGTAGTAGTATTAGTAGTATTTTTAATAGTACTAATAGTATTCATTGTAGTGGTATTTATATTCAAGCATGATGTCCTTTGAATAAAAGTTTTTCATCTGTAATTGTTATTATATTTAAGATATTCTGTTGTTATAATCATTAAGTGTATACAGTTAAGATGTTATCATTTAATGAAATAAAGAAAATATGCCATTGCAATAAATATGCAGTATTTAGATAAATAGATTGAACAAACTTGTTTCGTTTATTTTTATTTTTGCACATTAGGGGGTAGGAATAATACCATTATGCTTTCAATTAACAAACCATAAATCAATTCTCTTACTTTAGCTTCCTTCCTGATATTTGCAACATCGTGTATCCCACTATTTGAAAACAAAATGTGTAATTTCTAATTTCAGTAATTTCTAGAAAAGTCACTGATTTAGTAGGCAAGTAAAACTTTATGTCAGTCCAAAACCAGTTTTTCTTGATTTGGAGGAGTGATTAGGAAAATGTGATAAAACATTAAATCATAAAAAAATGAAGCATAAACAAACATGTATAAAAATTATATTATATAACTATGTAATAATAATCACTTCAAAACACTGGTTCCACAACAATCATTATCTGATGCAAAGATATTTGGCCACTCTCCTCTAGTATTCTTTCAGAAGAATATTATAACCACAAATAATTATTACACTTTAGAAACATTAAAATGATTTGCAAATGATTGAAGCTCATATAATTGCTTGTTTTCTGCATAGAAATATTGCAAATAATAGTTTCAATTATAAAATCATAAACCAGTTCAGTTACTGGGCTTCCACCGTGACTGGACAAGGTTCCCACTGTTTGAAAATGGTTTCTAATTTCAGTAATTGTTAGAAACATCATTGATGTAGTAAGCAAGTTTAAAATGTTTATGTCAGTCTAAAACCGATTTTTCTTCATGTGGATGAGTGCACCAGAAAATGATAAAAATTCAGTATGAAAATATTGAATATAAATAAACTTGTATGAAAGTTATAATATCTAATTATGGAAGAATAACTGCTTCACAACACTGGTTCCAATACCATTATTTTATGATGCAGACATGATTGGCAACCCTTGTATAGTTCCATTTTAGATGAATAGCATATTGATAAAAAAATATTACCACGACATAAAAATACAATGATTTTCAAATTGTGCATTATTTTTATTGGTTTAGGAAACTGAGCAGTTACTAATTTTATTTCAAACGTGTAAAATTGACAGCCATTAATATTATGGTTATTAGTTCTTAAAAAGAAAGAAAAAAAAAAGGAGCCTTTGGGATTCGAACTTGGTATGAAAATTTCGCAAGCTGATGCTATACCATTTGAGCTATTTGAGCTTATGTAGTAGCATTTCTCTATCATGCAGATTTCTTCCAAGCAGATTTATATAACTTCAGACCATCCTTTGTTGTTTGCCCAGTTAATACCTTAATTTTAAAGAATTAATATTGTTACTATATGAAGATAGACCCAGTTAACAGAATTTAATGAAAAAATACGCTGGTTGTAACGGTTATTTCCATCTTGAAACTGACAGATTCATTTTAAAGATTACGTGTGCGGAATTAACACTATTACGTTAATAGTGAATTAAACGTAGCAAACGGTATCGTGATGGAAATGAAGAAAAACCCCTGTTATTATGTATAAAATAAATAATATATGTGTACTTATCCTATTATTTACGGCATGCTTTTACCAACAAAAAAAACTGGCAACGTAAAACTACAATTCCATTTAATGTTTACTCCAGAGTCTTTGTTTACATATAATTCCAAATGCCCCTTGAGCACCTCTTCGAAAAATTGTGTTCCCAAGGCAATTTAGAAAGAATGACGAAAGAGAGAAATTAACAGAATCATTGTTTTTAAAATATTTGAATATTTATTATTCCCGGAATGTTTTTAATATATTAATGAAGGAAATAATATAGCGCACTATAGAAATACGGGTCTAATTGCTCATGCGTAGTGATACGTAAGCAGCTACCGTGCAACGGGGGACAGCAATGACTGTGATACATAGACAGCAAAATTCACGAATTTTTTAATTTTTAGTGATTAACGCAAACGTGCTCATGTAAGTTAATATGAGAACCCAAAAAATTTCCATAAAAATTAATCAGTCAGTGTAAATACCTTGCTCAAGCAAACCTGCGCTTAGATCATATTTCTAGCTTCAAGTTGCTCAAATGCAGCATTTTCGCTTAAATTTCCCATACCAGCCCATGTTCAAAGGTCTTATTTAGGTATGAAAAAGAAATTTATATGCATATTTAATGCAGAATATGGTGATTTATACATCAAATAATACAATGAGACACACATTTGTGTTATTTACAAGAATTTTTTTTCCCCCATAAAATCGGGGGCAGAAAATGGCCCTTATTCAATATAGTCCTTTTGCAATTACAGCATCATATAAAATGAAATATTTGTTTAAATGAATTTATTTTATTCCAGAGCAAATGAAAACATAATTTCTGTATCTTTACAAATACTGACAACTGTATTTGACACTAAATTATCAAGCCCATGGCTTAATTATATGCATATAGTTACCAAATTCACTGTATCCTCAAATACAACACAACACCTTAGCTAATGTAAGTATGTGGGTCAAGGAGAAAAGTTTGAAATGTCCATTTGTCTATAAGGGATAACTTCAAGTCTTGCAGAACAAGACATGTTCACTCTAATATATTTGGACTCTCCAATGGGTTTAACATAGTTCAAATCAACCAGCTTGCGTATCTTTTTAAAAGAATAATAAAGTTTCATTGTTTGATTCAAAACATGAGAACAGAAAACTATTATCTACTTGTTGGAATTTTAAAGTCCATCTGTATAATTGGGAACCCTATTTGAAAAGAAAGGTACTATGAACTAGAACTTTTTGAGCCTTTAGAGTTGTCTGTGACAGGATTTACAGAATCTTGCCCATAGAGGCTAACAAGAATGCCTGATCTGTGCTAAAATATGTATGGAAGCTTCCACAATGCTTCATCTGGGCTAAGATTATATATATATATATATATATATATATATATATATATATATATATATACAAACCATTCCCTCAATAACTCGCACCCTGATAACTCGCGAACCCGCTTATAACATGGGGTCAGGTGTGGATCCCATTTTTTAAACCAGAAAACACCCCAAAAATTTATCCCTATTTGTTAAGAAAATCGCGATTAAAACTGGTAATGGAAACTTTGATATATCGCTCATTTTATCGTCAAAAATGGTGGATAGGACCTGGAAATTTTAATCAACATTATGAAATAACAAATTTAAAAATAAGTCATATAATATTTTACATTTTCTTTTCAAACTTCAATCCTAGTACACTGCAATTGTTGTTGTTGTTGTTGTGGGGCTTAACGCCATTTTTCAGCACACGATAGGCTATACATGGCGGCCAGTATTAATGATGGAGGAAGAAACCGGGAAATCCCCGGAAAGAACCACCGACCCACGAGAAGCTACTGGCAAGCTTTCTCACATATCCACATTCGCTGAATCTTAGACTCGAACCCACGCAGACAGAGGTGAGATGGCAGTGATCCGTAAAGAAAAGCGCTTTAGACCACTCCGCCACTCGGGGCCCCTTACACCGCAATTAATGATATGTAAGGAAATTTTGATTAATGAAATTGTCACTTATGCCGAGTGGAGGCAGTACTTTAATAAATAAATACAACTAAATAAATTTTTTTATCAACTGAAATTTGTGTTCTAGTTTTATCTTTTAGTTCCTTTTAAGTGTAATCATCATCAATGCAATGTGTCCTCTTGTAATTAAACGTAAAATGTGTCAATCTACCGTAACAGCTATGTCCGCGAGCGTTTCTCTGAGAACCTAATTAGGTGCCGACCGTGTTTTGATAACTGACTTGCGGAAGTATTTGTTGTATTGTTGCACCGCAATAAAAGCTGGCCTCCTTAGTATTATCATGTTAGTTATGTCTTTTGAATCAAACAAAGGAGGTGGAATAAAAGAAAAGTTAAAAGGCACAAAAATCCTATAAACTTAAAGTCTATCTGCCCTGGTCGTATGTCGGGTGAACTCACTTCAGTTGATCAATTGAACACTGTCATAAATGTTATTGTGTATGTAACATAAACTACCTTAAATTAACCGACTCATTGGCAACTGTGATCAAAGACAGCAAGGCAACCAAGCGAATGAATACTTCGTAAAATAAAGAGCTTAGTTTCACAGATACAGGCCATTGTGGACAAGTGAGTTTCAGAGAATTCTTGAACTGGCACTTAAAGATATCCTCAATGAAGATAAGACATTTCATTATTACTTCCAATGAAATCATGACATCAATACTGTACTAACTGAACAATATAAAATTGAGATTCAGCGTAGACAATTGTCCTGCGAAATAAATAACACTTGTTTTTGGAGAAAAAAAGGAATCTTGTTTGGTGGTGTATTAACAGTTAGTCTAGTTCCCTGCTCTTTTGACTCCCAATTCAGGAGGATACTATTACATATCATTCCAGGAACCAGACTCATCAAGAAAACAAAGAGCAGTGACATAATACATAGATGTTTTCGCATACACGTGATGGTTGTTGAAACCAGTTGGAACAATCTTTCACATGTTGGACATTTTAAAAATAAATGTTATTTAAACAGAACAACAAACAACTTCATTAGAAGAAGTGCATTATTAAGAATTATTATCGATGTGATTGTAAAATGAGGATTCAGTCAATAAACAGCCCTGTTCCCTAACCCCGCACCCCCCCGTTTTCTCGATGTCTAAGCGAATTTTTACAATTTTTGGAGGTTCCTCGGTAACTCACGCCCTCGCTTACAGTGCAGTCTATGTTTGTGGACCCTGTTGTGTGCGAGTTATCGAAGGAGAGGTGTGTGTA
>JAECUM010018849.1:0-42769 GCA_016617855.1 Megalonaias nervosa
AATGTGGTGTTGGAGTTAGAGGAGAAACGCAGCTGTGTGTGCACTGTGGTGGTAAAAACTAAAGAGAGCTGAAAAGATATTATGATAAAAAAAATAATACTGATGGCGTCGGTAATGAATCTTCCATAAAAAGTGCCGAAGGCTATCTCGCCAGATTTCCATCCCAACAACAAAATAATTTAGACAAATAATATTATTATATAAATGGAGCAAAAGGAATTTGTGAAACATCCCATCATCGAAATGATGTGGCATCTCGTGATGGTATCATTAGGAACTGTCGATTAAAGAAACCAGTCGGTGCTGTTACTAATACTGGTTATCTCAGATTCGATACTAAGGGGAATAAAAATTATTACTCACATGAATTCATCTACAATGTTTCTATGGATTAATCGAAGACGATCACATCAATGGCAGGAAACTTGACTATTCTTTATGTAATTTACGAGCTATTACACAGAGTCAGGATGATGAGGTACTGGTAAGCATGATAAACGCGCAAGGGTTGTTATATCTGCGAACGCGGAGACTGGCGAAGAAATAATATTTTAGTCAATGAATGCAGCTGGAAAATATTTTGATATTTGCATGCCTTCAGTACAACGCGTCGCAAGTAATATAACCAAATCGTTTTTTCAAAGAAATATAATCAAAAAAGATTTTCCAGTATCTCTCGATTGTGTTAGATGCTGAAGGAAGATAACTCTGTCAAGTAAAGTTTTCTCCAATACAGTGATTAAGCACTTACCCCGCTTGTAACTGCGTAATATCATATCACTGCCGTATTTGCTGTTTCTCCACTGCGTGCATGAAATTTTCAATTGCGAATTTACCTAGACACAACAAATCCAGGTAAGTTATTTTTAGATCTTACAGGTAAGATAGTTGTACAGAAGTATAGACCTACATGTATTTTAACCTCCCAAGTGACATCAGGCAGAAATGTATATAATAAATATTTTTATTTTTATTCAGATTCAGAAATATTTTTATTTTCAACAGATATTTATCATATAATGAATTCCGAAAATATTCATGTAATTATTTTTCAGATTAAAAACTTAAATGATGAGGATATAGAATTATCAGAACAATTGGACCCTGATAAAATTATAAATGATTTTGAAGCGCTACAGGAACGTTAATATGTTGGGAGATATACACTTGCAGCTGAGTATAGATTCATTAAGTTACTTCAACAAGCCATGAAACAATCTCTACTTTCTGTCGATGATGAAGATATTCAAAAATTTGTTTCGCTCGCAAACGCGATTGAGAAAGTTAGATCAGAGTTATCAGGCGAATACGAAACAACAAAGACTATGAGTTCACTTGTGCGACAGCTGAAGAAATATATATACGATTGTAAAGTCACTGACGAAGTTACTGACAAGGTCGCTGAGCGTGAAAGCGCTGTCACCAATGACTGTGGCAGCGAATAGTTATATCCTTAAATTTACCTGTGTATTTCTAAGAGCTCCGGTAGTCGTGCGGTTAAGGTGTCCACGTACGGATATACTAGTGGAAACTCTTCACATGTTCGAATCTCGAAAAATGCGATAGACATATTGTCTTGCATTTGGCGACAGTTGCTATTATAATGGGGGGGTGCCTGTGGGCATTTCATGACGAGATATACTTGTGTACGGGTGACTGTAAAATTGTATAAAAAAAATTAAAAAAGACTAACGCCAGGTGTAACTCGCCTGGCACCCCCGAACCTCAAAACAACAGGGGTTCACTTAGGGGGTATTTTTATTACCCCTATCTCACTAAGCGATCCAACAATTGCAATGAGGAAAAAATATAACAATTACCCAAAAAGATATTCAACTTTCTCGTCAGGTACTCTCTTTTGCTATTTTTTTATTTCTTTATTTATATTTATTCTGATTCTGATTCAGATTATAATATTAATTATATTAACAGAATCAGTTAATAATATTTATTTTTATTTTGATCATAATATTTATGCAGAATCAAATTTATTCTGATAATATTTATTTTTATTCTGATTCAGATTATAATATTTATATATTTTTTCTGACACAGATTCAGATTATAATATTTATGCAGAATCAAATTTATTCTGATAATAATATTTATTTTTATTCCGATAATAACGATAACAATATTTATTCAGATTCAGCTTATAATATTTATGAAGAATCAGATTTATTCTAATAATAATGATAATAATATTTATTCAGATTCAGATTATAATATTTATGCAGAAGCAGATTTATTCTGATAATAATGATAAGAATATTTATTCAGATTCAGATTATAATATTTATTTAGATTCAGATAATAATATTTATTTTTATTCAGATCATGATATTTTTTTATTCTGATTTATTTTATTTTTTTTTCCAATTTCAGAGATTTTTGTTATTTCGAGTAGCATTTACCCCATCAATTACGAAATCTGGACGATAATCATGATTTTCAGTACCATTTACCTCATCAAATTGTAGAATCTGGACGATAATTATAATTTTGAGTACCATTTACCCAATCAAATCTGGACGATAATCAGCAAAATTAAAATTTTCATTATAATAATATTTGTTATTGTTGTTGGGCAGTAAAAAATAATGTTTGATTGTTTCAGCGTAATTTTATCACCAAAAATATAATTTTGAGTACCATTTACCCCATCGATTTTCAGAGTTTAGTCTGATTTTGATTTTTAGCGGGATATTAAACCCATCTATTTTCAGAGTTTAGTCTGATTTTCGGTAAAAAAAAAAGAGTAAAATTTCATTATAATATTTATTCTGATTCTGATTCAGATTATAATATTTCTTCTGTCATCAGATTCAGATTATAATATTTATTCTGACACAGATTCAGGTTAAAATATTTATTTTTATTCCGACAGATTCAGATTATAATATTTTTTTATTCAGATTCTAATATTTATTTTGATTTAGATTCAGATTCAGATTATAATATTTATTCTGATAACAATATTTATACAGAATCAGATTATAATATTTATTCTGATTCAGAATTTGATTATAATATTTATTCTGATTCAGATTATAATATTTATTCTGATAAAAATATGTATGCAGAATCAGATTATATTTATTCTGATAATAATATTTATTCTGATTCAGATTATAATATTTATTCTGATAATAATAATTACGTAGAATCAGATTATAATATTTATTCTTATTCAGATTATAATATTTATTCTGATAAAAATATGTATGCAGAATCAGATTATATTTATTCTGATATTAATATTTATTCAGATTCAGATTATAATATTTATTCTGATAATAATATTTATTCTGATTCAGATTATAATATTTATTCAGATTCTGAGTTATTCATATTATAATATAATATTTATTCTGATTCAGATTCAGATTATAATATGTATTCTAATTCTGATTTATTCAGTTTATAATATAATATTCTGATTGAGATTCAGATTCAGATTATAATATTTATTTTTTATTCAGATTCAGATCCAGCTTCTAATTCAGATTATGATATTTATTTAGAATCAGAAATATTCACATTATAATATTTATTCAGATTCAAATTTTGACTCAGATTATATTTCCTCTGATAATAATATTTTTGCAGAATCAGATTTATTCTGATAATACTATTTAGATTCAGATTCTTATTATAATATTTATTTTGATTCAGATTCTGATTCTGATTCTGATTATAATATTTGATCTGATTCTGATTCAGATTATAATATTTATTTTTTATTCTTATTCAGATTCAGATTAAGATTGTAATTTTTAATTCTGATTTAAATTATTTTTTCATTGTTTTTCATTAATTCAGAATTTTTTTACTATATCGATTACATCTTACTACGAAGTTTGTTTAGACAATGATAACACGCCATCAATTGTTGTGCACGGGTTACTTTTTCTATCTCTGCAATCTTTCCATCCATTATATTTATTTGTGTAATTTAATTTGAGAACAGATCAGTCACGATCTTACATACAAACTTATTGCCAAAACTTCATTCCATACATCAAGCAAGTGTCCGGTTTTATCAGTAAGTCTAAAATGTATCCGTGATAATAACGGATTATGACATCGCAGATAAACCAGATTAACGTGCACTGACAAAATTAAAAACCCAGGAGGTACTTCGGGGGTAAATGAATATAGGATATATCACTGTTGTGCTTGTCTGTATTTTTCAGTATCTACTTGATAACTTCCATCTATAGCATCACACACCAAACTAACTGCGATCGTTGATGTGATCGAGACAACACCTGGTGATACATGTCGACCTCCACCGTATGGATCATTGTTATGTCTGAGAATAATCGCCGGTGGGGATATTTTTCTCCATGATTCAACGACTTTTGGAAAAAAAAATCATCTATGATATCATTAACTGATTTTCTTAAAATAACAGTTATGTTCCGGTGTTACAAATGTTAGTAATTGTTCTTCTGTTATTTTATAATGGTCGAGAAATAATTGTTTAAAATTTACTTTTAGTGGTGGGTGAACAGGTGGCCAATATTCACTTCCCACGAAATGTACATACTCGACGATGATTTTGTTGAAATATTCGAGGTCTGATGCAACTTGGTTTAAATGTTGCATAGTTTCATTGATCTGTTGCTTTACATCATCATTGTAATATTGTGTTATACTGAAAAATAAGTTTCGCAGATTATCACTTTCTCGCTTGTGTTCGCATTTAATGTTATCGGAAAAAAAAATATAAATATCATCGTTGAATACCCCTTCTCTATTTTCGTGAAACATAAAAATATAAAAGATTTCAAACTTAGGAAGCCTTTCACCAGTAGACGCTATGAAAGTTTCTGTTATACTCGTCCCTCCTCTCATCCATGGAAAACCTCTTCGATATCCTGGATACTTTAAAAATATTTTTTTGTCCGTGACGAAGTCGGATTGTTTAGGTTCTGGTGGTCCTTGATAAACAGGTGCTACCTTTGGCAATCCTAATACAGTTCTGATGGGATGATTGATATATATCTACGGTGTAGTCGGGCGTTGATATTTCTATCGCAGCTGATAATGTTGGCTCATGAACCGTAATAGCGATTTTAGATTCTTTTCCTGTGATAGATTTAATTCTGCGCTGGAACTCGTCATGAATCTGTTTGATTTGATAACTGCCCGTATGAATACCTACAGCTTGTCAATCGGGGGTTCCATCGGGGTTATTTTTATAAGAAAACACTAATGAGTTATTTGCGGGTAACCCACCGAATGATTTTGATCTAATATTTGGCCCGCTGTGATATACTCGCAATTGCGCTAATGCTATTTCTTTGGCTGGAATTGCCGTTGGAAAGATAATGTCGAATTCAGGGTTAGTTGAGCTCGCTGATATCATCGTGGTTGTTGTTGGTGTTGTATTAGCGATAATACGTTGGAGGAGTTCTTGTGATATCATCGTTGATGATATTATTATTATTTACTTCCTGATTTAAATTAAGGTGACTCTGTCCTTATTTCCGACAAGGTGGTTTGGTTTCCAGTTGCCAAACCAGAGGTGTCGTGGTAAACCTTAATCATTTCTGCGAATTCCTGATCTGATATTATTCCATCATTGAGCCCTGATGATATCAGTGATGATAATTTAGCATGCGCGTGTGTTGCCGCTGATAGCAATATTGTATATTCGTGTATTTTATCAGCCTCACACGTAGATATCTTTTTTGCAATTATATTAAGAATACCAGCAACACCAGTTATAACTGCAACACCAATTCCTATTACTGGTGCTATTATGTATGTGGCTGATAATGATCCGTTTATAGTTGTTGTTTCAGCGAGCACGGCAGATGCAGAATATACAATTATGTCAGTAACAAGGACACGTCTATGGTATTTTTTGTATTTTGGCTGTATACTCGTCAATGATATTTTTCAGTTGGGTCTGTAACAAACACGCTGGCTCGTATCTGTATTTGTTTACAAAATTTAGATCTGACGTTTGTGAAATCATATACTCTAAAGTATTAGGTAATCAATTGAGGTGTTTCAGCGACAAATGCCAGACACCAACGCTGCGGTTAAATTTTTATCAGATGGTTCCAGTATAAACGTTTCTTCGACCGCTTGAGTTAACACAATAGACACGGTTCCAGAAAAATTATAGGTTGAATGACGCCATGGATACGTGGTAAATATCCTAAATTTTGCAGAGATGAACACGGACAGCCTATACACACCAGTGAATTCCGCGATATGTTTGATAGTGTTATTTTGCTGTGACCATGTTGATGATCCTGATGATACTGTGTATACCACGTTGATGATCTGCTTGTGAGGAATTTTAATCAGATTAATTGTTTTTTTAACGATATCAGGAATTCCGCTGACAACATCTTCTAGTTTTTCTTTAATATCATCGATATTCCTCTGCGCTATCGTGATTAGGTCTGAAAATGATTTAGGATCTGTTAACGCCTAATTGTCGATTAATCGTTTCAACGTCTGACGTTTTAATATCGTCGAGTTTTGTGTTACTGACTTTCCAAATAGATGTACGAATTGCTCTTCTAAATATTCATGGGAACGACAAAAAATGGTATGATATAGTTGAATTATAAGTTATTGCATTAACTTCATATTTGCCTGTAACTATATACGTACTAAAAAAAAGAAGCCAAGAAATACTTTGTAATATTGTGTTCAATTGCATTTACCCCGAAATCCATGTATTAAACATGCAGAACTATAATGATAATTCCTCAAAGTATATTCGAAAGCATGGCAAGAAAAATCAAATGATTCAGTTTTATTAAACGTATCTTTCTAGCATCATCGATTCTAAAATGTCACTAGTGCCTTGGAAACATGTGAATCTGACAGAATCAGTCTTAATATTTTCCTGACCAAAGATAAACATTTTAAAATATTTTCCTCTGCGTTTCATATTTGATGGGGACATGCCAATGTGCAATAATAAAAGTACATGCAGATTTGAAATCTCGTTTCAAATTTGTTTTATTGAATAAACGCTTATTTGTGTTGAATGAATAACGACTGGAGTAAAATGCACTATCCAGAATCATATACATTACACTGAACCATTCTTATCAATTTTATTTCAGAGACTTATCCGATTTCATACATATTTGGCAAGAAAGTTCCTTATTTAACCTTTTCGGGCATCTAGCCATCTCCCCCGGAACAGAGAGATTGTTTTGTATAGCTTTTATGTTCATCTGGTTTTTAATTTATTCCTTTTAATATGCATGATTTTTCCAATTCTGAAACAAATATTGACAGGTCTGTCAAGTTCAGTTAATGAGGAAATAGACAAATTAGTGTATTTAAACCAAGGACAAGGCATCTTTCAAAATTTCATTAATGTTTCTTTAGAAACTTGAAAGATACTATTTCGGCAAAATCATGCAAAAGTATCCAATTCGTTATTTTATTAAAAGGTCCATATGTGTAACGCCTAAAGACAATATGTAGTGACACAGTTATTAAAGAGCGAATTGCTACAAACCCACTGAGGTGTTACTGGTCACGTTATAAGGAATATAAACAATTGACATAAACACTTGTTTCTGAGTATCAAGATTCCTCGACATCAGAGGCAAGGTGTGTGTGTGTGTGTGTGCTTACAACCTGAGTATGATGGATGAGAGCATCAACACACCAGAGTCACTGGGCAACATTTCCAGCTGGACAACTAACCCTTCCCCCACAAAATATATTGCAATCACTGTTCTTCCATAAAAACGAACCAAGCAAATATAAAAATAATAAACTAAAATTGTTAGATGCAATTTAAAGTTTTCTGAGTAAGACGCGGATCAATTACGTTTGGTAATTAATTAATCCTTTCCCGGGACAGAGCGTTCTTCCTATCACCAGATGTAAAACGAACGAGCGTCTATTATCTATAAAAGAATAACAACATTAGTGAATTGTTTAAGATAATATCTGTCATTTCTCAGCAATAAAGCAAGTATCATACATTTGGCAAATAATTACGGGAAATTACTCATAATCTGAACTGTCTTTTCATTTACACGCAAATAAAAATATAAGCAGGTTACTTTGGATAGGTCGAATTGAAATTCCTCTTTGCATGCATGGCTACGTCTATCAGTCTGGATGAATCAGATACATTAGGGTATGCGAGCAAGTTTTATTCCTCTGCTAGAAAAATGTGTTTCTTTTGTGTAACTGCAGCTGAATGTTTTTGGTAAACACAAATACTGTGCGTAATAGTCATTTGTTGTGGGATACGTCCACATTTTAATGTAAGGATATTTCAGGCTGTAATGCGAGCACTGCCTGATAAAACATTTAGAAGAAACTGATGCAATCCTCAATTCACTCTCATCAGCAGTTCAACATATGCAATTGTTTCTCAGACCTAGTACTCAAGTTGAAACCTTTTATATTAACGTAAGAGTCAATCACGTATCATTACATAAAACTTGTGAGTAATAGTAGCAGTTGTAGTAGTCTACGCAATAGTGACATTAGTTGCAGTAGCAATATATTAGTATTTGTCATGTGGTACAAGTTGTGGCGAGGTTAATAGAATCCCACCGGTGGTGTTCATTAATTTTACATTTGTATTGGATATTTTAAATATTTCGAGACACAATAACAATTTTTACGCCAGTTTCTATTTGCAGCTCGAGTTCAGAACCAACTGTGCATCACCTGTTGTGTTCATTACCATATGTTGCAATGCCATACATCTCTTTCAGATTGGGCAGCAGACTTCTCCAGTAAATAATCAATTTTACTGACATATTTGTTCGTCATCGGTGTCAAAAGTTCAGTAGCTAAGTACAGCTGTCCATGAAGACAGGATATAAAATCCCATTGGCAGACTAGTTGATCTCAGTGAAGGCAGGAACTGTGAACTATTGATAATTGAAAGCAACTAAAGGTAGGTCTACAGACGGCACCACATTAAGACTCTTCTTGTTTTATGTAAATTTATGTAAGCTCAAATTATGTCCTGGATATTTCATTGTTATAGTAGTTATTATACGATATTAATCAAATTTAGATAACCACACAAAAGAAAACGTGCCGGCTGCAAAAGATAATTTCATTTGTGCATGACTGCCTTTTTCTAGTTTTCTTGGTTTAAACCGCTTGGTTTCAATGTTCTAAGGCGGCGTATCCCGTAAGATTCCTTTCCTTTCCTGGTTTCGGAATTCCATTTTGGATTGTTAGCAATTGCAATAAGTGTTATATCACTTAAAGTGTGGCCAGGGGAGGAGAAGTGTTCTACGACCGGGCTTCTGTACTACTTCCTTGTCATCCAGTCAGATCTATGAAGGTTGATCCTTTTGTGTAGCTTTTCAATTTCTCCGACATACTGAAGACTAGCGATCTTACATGTGATGAGATAAATTACATTCTCTGTTTTGCACGTTTTGTTTGTACCATGTATGTTTAGTTTTTCTCTAGTCACTGTGCTAGAAAATGCCCTGGTCTCCATCATATGTTGACAGGTTTTGCACATTTTATCTCCACAGGGGCCAGATTGACTAGGGTGGTCTTGTTTAGTGACTGGCGTTAGCTTCGCCATGACTAGGAGTTCCTTGATGTTTTTTTGGTCTCCGGTAGCTACTACAGGTTTGTTCGGAAGGATTAACTTTAGTGCATCCGACGATTCCACTATAGGCCAGTGTTTCCCGATGATTTTACCTACTTTGGGGTTATCTGGATGGTAGGAAAGGATAAATGGTATCCTATCAGCCTTTTCAACTTACACCATTTCTCATTCGAAATTCTAAAAAATTAATTAAAATAAAATAAATCTAATAACTGAATATACTTTAACAACAACTCGAAAATAATTTGGTTTAATTTGCCGTCCTTACACTTACATATACATATATATAGCAAACACACAATATAGCAATATACATATAGCATACACAGGACGTAGGTGACCCCTTTGGCAAGGATCACTTGAAATAAAAAGGGATGCACCCTCCCGATCTGATGATTAAAATCGGAAAGAGAGGTCACCCTTTAGATAACACTAGGGAAAGAGAAATACCCCATTTCAAAATTGGGTTTTCAAAATTCTGTTGTAAAATAAAACATCTGCAACACATCGAAGGTATACACAAACACATAAAAACCTTTATTTTTGGCGGGGGGGGGGGCATCTGTCTGGTGCCCCCCCCAAAAAGGATAAATGGTATCCTATCAGCCTTTTCCTTCTTTCCATATTTTAGTAGGTCATCGCGGTTTGTTTGTTTAGCCCTTTGGATTGCCTCCGCAATAAGGTCTTTGTCGTAGCTTCGGTAAATTAAATGTTTAGATAGCTCTTCAGACCTTTTTAGGACTGTTTCATCGTCGGAGCAATTCTGCATATCCTCAGTGCCTGACTATATGGAATGTTCCTAATGCAGCGTTTTGGATGACAGCTGGTTGGGAGGAGATACTGGTGTTTGTCGGTTGGTTTCGAGTAGATGTTTGTACGGAGTTTGTTTTCTACCAGTCTAGTTGTCGTGTCCAGGAAAACATGGTTTGAGTTGGAGATTTCTGACGCGAATTTTATTGAAGGATGGAATTAGTTTGCCTTTGATATGAAATCATCCAGACTTTCTCTTCCATGTTGCCACTTCATTTCTATATCATCGATAACGCGTACCCCCTGGTATGGTTTAAATTCAGCCGATGCTAAAAGGTGACCCTCCAGTTTTCCCATAAAAATATTAGCATACGAAGGGGCCATTTTTGTACCCATTGAGGTTCCATTGATTTGGAGGTAGTTTTCTTCATTAAATTCAAAGTTATAGAGTTTTAGGACAAGCTCCAGGAGTTGGACTAGGAAGTGTGTGGGTGGATTGTCTACAGTTCTTGTTTCCCATGCTTCTCTACATGCCTGTATCCCTTCTTTGTTAGTATGCAAAGATGTGACATCTCAGGAAACAAGCAGTTTATTACACACACACACACACACACACACACACACACACACACACACATATATATATATATATATATATATATATATATATATATATATATATATATAATTATTGTTTGTGCATACTAAGGTGTAGATGATGCACAGAAGAAATGAAAGAAAAAGAGAATAGTTTGCAGAAATCGACAATTGAACGGATCTTTATCAGAGTCGTTCGCCATATATCTCGCTGAGTCACGCGCAACTCTCGTGGAGTATGGTTAAGTTATAGGACGATATGCAACGTTAAACCTACATTTTCTCGCTTACTACCAGTGAAATAATCAACGAAGTCTTAATTTTTTCAGACAAACACAGAAGAATAATGAAAAAGAAGTTGTCGCTCTTCTTCTCCTTGCGTCCATGCTTGATTTCATTCTGACACAAGGTAAGTTTGCACTGTGTTCTCTTTCTTCTAACAGTCCGCCTGTATATGTACAGATCTATATCTCTGTCTATCAATCTAAGCCCAGTCTTTAACATTTACCTTTAATATTAATTCATGAGATAAAATGTCCTGAACTTGATCGAAATATCACTTTGTTTGCATGTTATACCAACTCCTAACAGAAACTAAAGAGATAAGCGTTAAAAATTAAGTTGCCTTAAAGTGAGAAAAAGTTCCCTGGAAGAGATATTGGGCGGTGAGCGCAAATAATTACAAAGCTCACTCAAAGCAGTGCATTTCGTCTCCTGCCTTTTAATGTACTTTCGTTTATTTTTAAGATGGTGACCAGTGATTTCAAGCAAAATATATATCAAAGCCTTTATACGGTAGATATATTTCTGAAAAAAAAGTAGTTAGAGGGCTGACAACGCCACGGTGACAACACCGCATTTACACCACTGGTGATAAAAAAAAATCCTGATACTCAACAATTTCAATTTTTTATTGTATACTATCACTGAACAAGTATTTGTTAAATGAAACCAATATAATCAAACATATAATAAAATTACAATCCTTTAAAATTTGCAATCAAACCCGTGCTGCGAGTTGTGGCACAGATCAGCCAGCTCTCGCGCACTATTTCCCTAGTTCACATTCTAGGTTTGGATACATACATCCTAGGATATGTCCCTTTCTGTTTGTCTGTATTTTATGTATAAAGGCATCAATTGATCATTATAGCTTAATGTATGAAAATTACATCTTTAAATAAACTTCCACTTGGTGTACTACGTATCCAGCTGAGTTCTCGGGTGAATCATCGAGCATCCTTTCCTTCAACTATGTGCCATACTTAACATGGAAACAAGGGCAATATATATATATATATATATATATATATATATATATATATATATATATATATATATATATATATATATATATATATATATATATATATATATATATAGTATTGTTATTATTATTATTACGCTGATGATGGTATTGAAAATGACAACTGAACTTTGACGAGTACATTTAAATGCCGAGAACTGTGATGTTATTTTATATGCGATTTTTAAAAGGCCTTTCAAATACTGTGTCTTATATAATCACGGTTATCAAGAGACGTGTTAAAAGTGACTTTTTTATTGTATTCTAGGTCCTCCATGTCCACCTGGTATACCTGGAGAAACCGGACCATCTGGGGCAGGTGGCTGGCGAGGATTTAAGGGTCGTCGTGGTCCTCCTGGTCCTCCTGCCAATGAGTAGACCTGGTTTTTCATCTATATTTCTGGGTCCTTACAGAAGCACGACTGTTAGCACCCCAACTGATATAGTTAATGTTTCACCTGATACTTGAGGCTGAATGATAAGACTATTTTTCTTCTCGCTGTTAGGTTGTCAACTATAATTCGATTAGTTCTTTGTTTATTATATCTTTATTAATAATAAATTTCCGCTAAGCATATTTTGTGCTAAGAAACAATTCATTTGAATAACATTTTAGGCTTTGCAAAAGGTCTGTGTTTTAGATAAGCAATGAAGTATAGAATAAAGCTTACATCTCTTTCCTAATGTCAAGATGTATTGCCAACAATTCTGAAAGTTTGAATTAAAGGTAAATGTCTGCATCCAAGCATTGTTTATTTAATTTTTATCTTTTTTACTCTTTTTCGTTCGCCCTGTCCCTGTTTATTCACCCTTTCCCTTTTCTCTCGCATCCCTACGATCGCCTGAAGTATGGGTATGAAAATATCGTTTACAATCACTCTAAATCGCTCATTAAGTTTTCAAATCAGTCTTTTACAAACGGTATGGTAATAAGAGCTGTGAGAACCGTTTAATCAGGTTTGAGAAAAGAAATGGCAAGATATATATCTTGCTCTTTCTTTAAAGACGTCTGTGGCATATTTAAAACCCAACGAATACATCTACATTTATCTGGCACAGTTTGGATATTACATATCAATAAATGAAAATAACCGTTTTCTGTGATACACTGTTCAGGACTATATTTCCACACCAAGAAACCAGATATTACCTGACTAACTGTACATCAAAACCTTTTTTATTCTTCCTTCTTTTCTATCTAACATCTTACATATCTACCTACCTTCTCTCCCCTCTCTCCTTCTCGACCCAATCCAGGACAAGGCAGGACAGTGTGAATAACTTAGGAGCAGCTGAAAGGTGTCTGATAGGTGTCTGTACGAAATCGTCCAGTGACAGAAAAGAAGCGGAGTAAAGAAAAAAAAACAACAAAAAAAAAAAAAACGGCGATTTGAAACATGTAGTCATGAAAGAGGAAAATGATGAGAGTCTTGTAACCACCATGACACAATTCATAATTTAAAATACATAGTTCACAAACTTACTGTCATTGCTCTTCTTTGCTTCTCTGACGAAAGAAATAACCAAGCATTAGTTGGAAGAGCTGATGTAAAACGTAACTTATTGAGCACTTGTAGGTTCCTTTTTAGTTTTTTTGCTATTGTTACGAAAATATAACACTCTTAGTTAAACTGTAAAAGAACAAGCGAATTAATCCCTAAATTAGCAAAATTGTCATTATCGGCCAATAAAGCACAAAATACTTCGAAACAATGTTAAAACTGAAAATATTACAATGCCAGAGATACCAGCCAATGCGGTTGATCCTTTCCTTTGGCTAGCTCAAGCAAATGGTTGGCTGTTTGATTAATAATCTTTTTAACTTTTTCAACTAGAAACTCTGTGCTACTTTTATCACTTCTATTCTTAAAACTATCACTTTTTCCGCCTCTTGGTAAACCTATTTTTACAAAATTTGCTATGGCAATTAAACGGGTAAACGTCCTGGCAATTGTTGCACCTTTTCATCAGTCGTGTTAGCCTTTCTCATAATGTTGCCGACTTTAGCTTTTATTACTACTTTATCTAAAGCCACTTTCTTTTAAATGGCGATTAGTTTCTTTAATATGAATGCGACATTTCTTGCAATTTTATATTTAGTAGAAGAATACAAATATTTCGTCAAAACGTGGCTTCACCATAGTTTAAGATGAATATAAAATAAGATCCCATCTATCTTGAAGGAAAAACCTTGATATACTAATGGGTCAAAGCAAGGTTAAAATTATAATTTATAAAGTGGTTTATTTAAATGGTATGTTAGCAAGGCTAACAAGTAAGTTTAATACGTTAAATTGTAATGATAAATTGATGACTTTGTACAAAAAAGACAGACAGAGAGAAGATGCATATCCTTGGATATATATATCCAAACCTAGAATGTGACTTTGGTTACTACCACACGAGAGCTGGTTGATTGGTCGACGCATGGGTTTGATTCTGAATTATAACGGATTGTAATTCTCTTACCTGTTTGATTATATTAGTTTTAGTTAGCAAATACATGTTCTATGATATTACACAATAAAATATTGAAATTGTTGAGTGTGAGAAAATGCTTTACTTTCAGTGGAATAAATGTAGTATTGTGTATGTCTATGTAGTATTACCAACACTTTGCTCCAGAAATGCATCTACCTATGATATTTATATATTTATTTGGCATAATTACTGACTCAAATAGTACACACACACACACACACACACACACACACACACACACACACATATATATATATATATATATATATATATATATATATATATATATATATATATATATATATATATATATATATATATATATATATATATTCAACAAGGAATTGTGATGTGTCCCTTGCTGTTCTTGATCTACATCAAAGACTTGCCGTTGAAAGTCGACAAACAAATTAGCCTTTACGCCGATGACAGCTTGCTATAGTGAGTAATCAACTCGGACCGGTATGCAGAGCTATTACAAACCGACCTGGACCGCCTACAACATTGGTAAACTGAATAGCAAATGGAGTTCAATCGTGACAAGCGCGAGGTGATCCGAATAACCAAGAAGAGATGGATTATCCCAGGTATATACTCAATCCATGGTCAGTAACTGACGATGACACCCACGGTCAAATGTTAGGCAGCCACCATCAATAGCACGCTATCATGGAACAGCCACATTGACTCTCTTACAAATAAGGCTAACAACCCCACATCATTCCTTCGTAGAAACCTGTCCACATGCGCCGAAAAAGTAAAATCAACGTGCTACTAGTCCTTTGCACGTCCACAGCTGGAGAATGCATCGACTGGCTGGGACCTTTTCTACCAAATCAAATATTGCCAGACTTGAAGCAGTACAACGTAGGGCGCTACGGTTTACTGTTGGCGATAATCGGCGAACCAGCAGTGTCACCATCATGCTCCATCATTTTGGGATGGGTAAAGCTTAAAGTCCGACGACAACAGGCAAAAGATATTATGATGTACCGGATTGTTAACCTGCTATTTTTCTTTCCAATTGTATCATACCTCCACCAGACAGGTGCTTACACAAGAGGAAATTCACGCAGATTTCTCGCCCCCTTCACCTGAGTCACCGCATATAAGGACTCCTTCTTCCCATCAGGAAGCCACCTATGGAACTCCCTACCATCCAACTTAGTCAACGCCAAAATCCATCGATGCTTTCAGATCAGGGGTTAACGCGAGGATCACTTAGCTCTCAGCCAGATATGTTTTTAATCTGTTTTAGCTGTGCTTGGAACTCTCACCACAATTACATCCTTCGCATCATGTGCGCGTATGTTCCAGAGGAACCCAACATATTCTTGGAAGAAGAAAAACAATAAGCGTTGATAGACATACTTTCTTTGAACTCAGTGGTCACTTTCTTTGCGTCACTCTTGCGTACGAAACGTTTGAGGAAAGTTTATTTCATGAAAATTAAGAAGATTAAAAATGATAATGAAATACTATTTGAGTTAGCAATAATACCAAAGATATATATAAATCTAATAGTTATACACAAACATATAAATCTAATAGTTATATACAAGATCTGGATGTGTTGGAAAGACAGCATACGCGGTGGCCACAAGAATAAATAATTAATGCAGCATACACTAAATTTTTTATCTCGTATTATCTCTTCAATGGGGACATTTCCTCTCTTTAAGGCAATTTAATCAGCTGCTCATGACTCACGAACTCATAGTTGGGAATTATTATTTTAACGTGTGTCTCTTTAGTTTCTGTCAGGAGCTGGCATATCGTACAAACGAGACAGCATTTCCATCAAGGTCAGGAGCTTTTATCTCACTAATTAGTATAACATTTCAATGTTTCGAGAGCTGGCATCGATTTATAGACAGAGAGATGGGTCTATACATATAGAGACGGACTGTTAGAAAGATATACATAGTGCAAAACTTACCTTGTGCCACATTTAAATCGAGCATGGACACAAGAAGAAAAACGATAAGTTTTTTCATTTTTCTTATCTTTTTTTTGAGAAAATAAGACTTTGATTATTTCCAAAATACTTAATATTTGTAATTTTCATAAGCCACCCAAGGCACACTTTCAATTGCAGCAAGCGAGAAAATGTGAATTTAACGTTGCATTTCGTCCTGAAACGGAGTTTCACTCCACGAGAGTCTCTCATGACTCAGAGAGATATACAGCGAACAAGTCTGGGAAAGATCAACTGAATTGTTGATTGTTACAAGTTGGTGTTCTTTGTTTTTCTTATTTCTTCAAACCTCCGAAAGCAAATGCGCGCCATATCCCGTCCGTCTTTATCCGATCAATTAACCTTTCACTCAAGCAGCATATTATTAAATTTGTTTCAGATCTATCTCCAGTTTCCTATTTTGTGCGGATCGGTCCAAACATGTGAGAGTCTCTATATGTATTTGTACAAATATTTAAAATGGTGCATTCATGAACCTTCTTTCCATTGATTACGTTGCCTTGAGACGGTCCCTCATCGGAAGCACATGGTGGCTTTAGATGAGATGGATAGACACTCATTTCATCCATTGTGCTAATTGTTTCAACTCGTCACTATGTTTCGAGTAACTGTTAGATACTTATTTATTACCAAATGACGATATTTTATGTTGCCTAATATATTTGCGGTGTATTTCAGTCAAATACTGCCTCCCGGAACGTGCCCCTCTAAGTTTGTAATGGCGCCATTGTTCCCAGCTTTCTATGTTGCTGAGCGCGAGATGGCAGCATTCCAGTTTCTAACACCCGAATTGGAGAACCTTAGTTGTTCCCGTTGTTATGTTTGTGTAAACATCCGAGGTTCTCAAAGGGTACAGAGAGTATAAAATTTCAAAATTGTAGATCCAAATTTTCATCAGTCATGACTAATTCTATTCAAGTAAAAACCATCTCTGAAAGTGTTATTTTATTACAATGTCAAATATCTGACTTGCCCAGATTTTGAGTTATGCAAATTTCGGACTTGGCAAAATTTTGAGTTATCTGAATTTCAGGTTTGTCCAAAATTGGTAATTTGCCCAGATTTTGATTTATATAAATTTCGGACTTGCCCAAATTTTCATTTTAAGGTTGTTATTTTATAGGGCTTTTCTGTAAATAAGGTAGTATAAATCTCCCCCAATAGGATTAAACTTACTGTTATAAAAATATAATCTTAATTTTGTGAAATTTGGTTTATAAAAACAGTTATGATAAAATTGTTGTTTTTAAAGTAGACATGAAATTTTTGTATTGAGAAAACCTTGTTGGCTGAGGTTTGCATAGTAAATGTATGGTCATAATGTAAAATTATTATTGTGTATGTCAATGTAATGGTGATAGTGTGAGTATTAGAAAAAGAAAATAAGAGAACACAATAAAAGTAAAACATAATTTATTCTCTATTTATTTTTTCATACGCATACAGTTCTTCGTTCTTCTCTATAATCTGTTCTGTCGTTTCAGCCTTTCATTGTACAGAAATATCAACGCCAAAAACCGCTAGCAAATTTCTACACTCATTTCACCTCAAGCCAGTACCAGGCGAATCCAGAATACATTATGACTTAAAGAACCCTTTTATATATATATATATATATATATATATATATATATATATATATATCACTATATATATATATATATATATATATATATATATATATATATTTGTAACGTCGATTGATTCCCCTAACGTTTTTAACATTTTCCATTGGCTTGTTCGTACTTTCATCTTGGCAAAAGTGACGTAGCTATTTGTTTTCTTTGAGTTTGGATTTCTATATTGATTGTGTAGTGGTCACATCCTAGCTTGTCCTTTTCGCTCTCTTGCCATTCGGCTATTCCTCCTATTCTTGGTGTGCAAAAGGACAAGTTGATAGCCGATGTTTGACCCATTATGTCGTCTATTCTGATGTGGGATCCGTTGTTTAGTGATAACAAATTACATTTTTTGCCTATTTTGCCATGATATTGCCTTTAACATCAGTTTTATTGATTCTCCACAGCTCTTTGTGGGCACTGAAGTCCCTCAATATTACTACCCATTCCGCAGGTTCCTTTGTCATTTTCTGAGTGTAATCTAATGTGAACATTCGCTGTTCGAATGTCTCAAATAAGTTAACAGTGCAATTTGATTGCTTGGATTCCCAATTCAAAAGGCGACCTTAATTTTGGTATGTCCTGGTTTTCTGTTATGATTTCACCTTTAACATATATTGCTACCCCACCTCCACCTCTTGCTGTGGATGATCAATGCATAAGGTATTTAGCGTTGTGTCCTATAATATTAGGCATGTTTGCGCTGTCGTACAGGTGTGTTTCAGTAATACATCTCGCATCCGGTCTTCTGGCTGATTCATTTATATTACTATTTTACTGGTCAGGCTCTTAGGCCGTGTGAGTTCCATTGCTAGATAGCTATGTCGTCCTGCGTTGCCATTTTCAGACTGCATAAATTAAGTGGTTTTTTAATTATCCTAAAGTGTTGTATTATTTTTCAAGGGCGAGACCCAAAAGTTGTAAAAACTTCTGAGAGAGTAGAACCCAGCAAGGTACTCCCATTTAAGAATAAACTCAGATTGTACAGACACTGTAAAAACTGGGGACGTTTACTAGAAACTTCGGGAACCTTTTCGAGTGCAATCACTGTGGATTGCGCCACCCAAACAGGAAAGTCTGAGGCTTAACCAAGCAGAGCTAAATAAACTGCAATGGCAACCACAAGCCAAACAACCCTGACTGCGTCAGAGAAATTAGAGAAGCCCTAACAATAGAGCAAATGATCATGAAGGAGTTATCATATAGACAAGCCAGAACACAGACCCATAAAAACAAGAATAACAAGTATGAAGATTAACTATATATAATAGATAAATAATACAAATAAGGTGAGGCATTACTACTAAGACCAACTGGTCTGCCAGTGGGATTTCGTATCGTGGCAATATCAACAGATGTGTTTCGTTATTGAACGTTAGACACTGATGATGAACACACTATGTCAGTAAAACTGATTATTTGCTGGAGTAGTTCACTGTCCAACCAGAAAGAGAGGTATGACATTTTCAACATGTGGTAATGTAGACAAGCGCTGATGCAAGATTTTCCCTGAGCTCAAACTGCGACTTAGACATTGGCGTAAAAATCCTTATTGCGTCTGAGATTATTTAACATATCCAATAACAATTAAGAATTAATACACACCACCTTTGGGATAGCAGTATCCTCACCAACACCTCTACTATGATACGTTATTGACTCTTACGTAAAAACAAAAGGTTTCAACTTGAGATGTATTAGGTCTGAGAAAGAATTGCCTATTTTGAACTACTGATGAGAGTGAAGTTGGATATTGCCGCTAAATCACTAAATGAGTTATCATGCAGAGCTCGCATAACGGCCTGAAATATTCATTCTTTACAAAGTGGACGTATCCTTGTTTCAGTGTCGGATTTCACGAGTAAACGATGCCCTAGTGTGTTGTTATATTCATTCTTTATCCGGACCGCACCCACAAAAAATGACTGAATTACGCACAATGTTTGTGTTTAACAAAAACATTAAGCTGTAGTTACACAGAAGAAATACATTTTTTAGATGCCTCTGAGTCATCCACATGAGTGTCTTCGTTGAGGCGCAGATAACCGGGAGTGAATCTGGAACACATGATGCTTTGCTATATGATTGTGATAAAAAATTACCACAGTCGTTTTAATCCATATCCAGACATGATAGATCCATGATAGATCCAAGAGACGACTGTACACCGACCTTTTTGTCCAAGTCCTGTAAAATTCATTCGGATCGCTCGCTGTAATCCTAACTGTTTTTTGAAGCGCTTGTTTCGACTCTCTGGAGATTGATGGCAACGTCGCTGAGGTCATCGTTAATGACTGTCTCATGATTTTGCTGGTTATTTTTTTGTCCTACGGCTGTCCCTGCTGCAGAGGCTGCTCCGGTGGATCCCGCTTCGGCGGCTTTAAGAGCGATAGGGGTAGCTTGAAGAAAACAGCGTGGATAAAAATCCATCGACGATGTTACGTCGATGTGCGCGTGAAGGTCTCATTGTTGCTTTATTTTAACTACATTTTTTTTTTCGTCTACGACACTCTGTGCCTAATATGCAGATAATAGATGATTTTTTCGTTGTTGTTATCGACGGCATTGCCAGACTGATCGGTCAGCCACATGGTGATTTCAGAGATCGCGTAGGCGTTAGTGATGAGGTAGTATATTAAAGGATTGGGACGAAGTTGCATAAGCAAACCTGTCTGGACGTTAATGGAGGTGGAATAAACGACGTTGGAGGCTGAGCCTATGGAAGATAAGGATCCTTAGACGATGGAGCAGTTGATGAGGAGGCTGTTAACGTCGGTGATATTGACGCTCATATCTCCTTCGTACACTCCGTTTTGAGCCAGAGAAGTCCCAGAGCTGAATCCTAGAAAAGATCCGATGGAGTTAGCGACGTCAAATCATACGATGTAATTTTCCGCGAGAATGATGCGAGTCCGAAAGGTAGAATAGTTAGGTTCGATTTTGATGTTAGCAGAAACTTCTCCATTGGCGGTGATCAGTCGGGCGATTTCTGTGGCGATGTCAATAATGTTGTATCCGCCTGGAGAGATCGTGATCGTTTTTGTTGAAGTGCGACGACATACAAAAACCGATTATTTTTACGGTGACGTTGAAGAAGCTGTTCCAGATTTGGGTGGAGATGGGGGCAATTTCATACGACGATTGTTGGTCCAGTTCCAAGGGAGGATTATACCTCACCGTGGACGTGACCGATTTCGAATCGAACAACAGCGTGATGTCACTGAGAGGCATTCTCTATACCAATTCTTCGTACAAAATGCTATACTGATTGGAGGTGACGAGCTTTAGATCTAGCAGATGATTGAGGATTTCCACCATCTCGTTATTGACATCCACATCAACATTGTCGGCTTGTTTTGAAGCGATAAATAAGTTAAGACGTGAGGCAATCTCAGCAGGAGTAGGAAAATATCGAATGCTGCCTCCAGTCACTCTGTGACGAAGTCCTTGTCCCTTTTGTTGGATCTCCCGTCGACGCTTTATCACGTCTGATTTTTAAGTTTACCCTCTTTCGCCACATATCTGCCAATTGATTCACGATATCGATATCCTCATCGGTGGATTTTTGTGGTATCAACGAATACAGTAATGTTTGCATCTCACTATCTTCAACACCTACCATACTAACCTTGACTCGTCCCTGAATCCAATACATAGGAAATGGTGGACTGTGTCGCTGGCAGATGCTGATCTCGACTCCTTTGCTCATCCTCCCGTACTATGGCCATCTTGACTAACTCGGGCAGAGTCAATACCATGGCTTCATACGTCTACTGTTGTTGCATATCTTTTGTATGAGGAGTGGGAGCATGCTTCATCTGCTCTTAAATGTTGTTCATTTTTCTTCATTTTCCCATTGTTGCAACTCTTCTTTGGTAAATTTCTTCTGTAGAAACTCGATGTTTTGTTTTAATTTCACTTTACTGATCCCAGTAGGACTCGCTGTGGGTCTGAAACGAGACGCTTCTAATCCTGCTGCAATGGAGGGAGCATAGAAGACAGGAATTCGAGTTTCCTCGTGATACGCGTTTTCTCTGATTTTATTGTAGTGTCGAAGCGCTTTGACCTGACTCAGCATGTGTTTTCCTTCCAGGGTATCCTCTTTATGTCTTGCCGAAGATGTTGGTCATCATCTGACGTGCTTTTTTGAGAGTAAAGTAATCGTTGGTTCTGGATCCAATAGGTTGGAGGGCGTCTTTGAGGAGAGGAAGATGAATTGCTGTAGCCATTGGGGATTGGGTTTGTCAGGTCGGTCTTCCAGCTTGAGCTTTTCTGAGAGAACTTGGTAGGGTTCGTTGTCCTTTTCTATCTCCTACTGAAGAATTTTTTTTTTCTCTACCAGTGAGGACTTTTTCTTGTTCTCGATCTCTTCCTGTGGCTAGTTCTCGTCTCATCTCCAATACATCTTCTCTCGTACGTTTTTATTCTTGCTTCAGTTTCCGCACTTTGGCCTTTTGTTTCTTAGTCTTTTCTTTGATTTCTGCTTCGACTCTGGCAATCTTCTCGGGAAGGCCAACTTCTGGGGGGTGGATGAACTAACTCTTCCAGCAGCTGTTGTTGTTGTTGAGTTGTTTTGAGCGTGTCCAGGAGTTGATCTTGCTTGACATCGTAAGTGGTTTTGACCTCGTCGAGTTTAGTCAGAGCGGGCTTGAACAATTCTCCAGCTAGGTCGCGTTAAAAGGATTGTTGACCCACTTTGTCTTCGAGCACACGTTGACGTAAAGCTGCTCGTTGATCGATAAACTTCTTGAGGACATCCTCGCGCTGACTACGTGTGGTAATCTTTTCGAACGACATGGTTATACTAATCAGGAAGATAAAAAATTCGTTAAAGCCATTTCGATAACGCTCTGGAATGGTCTCTGCATTGCGATGAAAGGTCATAAAATCATATTTGGAGCTCGACGTCGCTGCAGCAGAGCAGTCTTTGAACTGTTGAGCAGTGATACCGCTGCAGTGGTCCCTAGCGCTGGCGTCAATGTCTCTGTTGTCCAACCCCGAAAACAGGACAAAACATCCCGTGTTGCGTCGGATGTATTTGGGGACATCATAGTACGACTGAGTCAGATAAAAATGCTATTACAACGCTTGTGTCTAGACAACGAAAAGTACTCGCAGATTTTATTCATGTTGTCTCGATCGATTTTAATGTCATCAAACACTATGATCTTGTGCAGGTCTGACTCTAAGTCTTCCACAGGTTGAATATCCTCTGGATCGGCGATGGTGAAGACATCATCTCGTAAATCTGCGCCACCAAACTCGTGTAGAGTATTTTGTCCAGGTGAGGTTTAAACGTGTATAGAATGACCCGATCGTACTTGAGCATGTCATTGAGAAGCATGTTCATGAGGAGATTGGTTTTTCCTAGGCCCGTAATGGCAATCCGGCATCAAAAAATGATGCGGATGCTCTGCAGCGTTTTCCTTCTTGTCGAAGTTAATGATGTTCATGGTTTATATAAGTCAAATATGTCGTACACCTCTTTTGGGACGTTAATAGGTACAGGAAGTTCCACTAGCAATGACGATAAAGTCAGTCGCTCCGGGGATACCATGGCGGGTCACCTCAATATGAGTGGCTACAGTCTGACCAATCTGGAAGACGTGAGTTATCTTTCTCCGGATGCAAATGCCGCACGCTGGTCTCATGTGACTAAGCTGGCACAGACAAAATTATCGCTGGCTGTTGGAACGATGACGGGAAATCTCAATATGGGTGGACTAAGTTTGTACGGACTTCCTGCAGCTGGAGCTGGGTCTTCTCAGCCTGTAAGAGCTTCCGATCTGGATGTGGCTCTGGTAGCCAAGTATGATAAAACGGTAGGGACGATCAACAGTAATGTGGCTGTGATGGAAACGCTGTCCGTGGCAGGTCAGGTGACGAGCGATCTCATGATGTCCTCACCCTCGTCTGGCACGGCCTCTCAAAATCCCAGGAATGTGGGAGTGATGACTGGGCTTAACCCAGGGAAAGTATGGTTTATCATTTTGGGGCGTCAGGCCAATCCCTCTGGATTGACAGATGTGCGAATAGCAATTACACCCCCATCGTACTTCAAACTGTTGCAGGATTTCGCATCAACAATCCTAGTTACTACTTGCTGGTAGATATCAACGATAGCCAGTTCAGCCTATACCTAACGACCATTATGCAAAGTCAAAAACTGTACGGACTTATAACAGCATGACCCATTACCGATAATACCCAAGAAATCTCGTATGGACAGCTCAACTCGTTTGGAAGCATAAAATTATCCATGACAGGTGGAACTCTCTCAGGAGACCTCGCCATGGGAGGATTTAAGGTGACGGGTTTACCTACGACGGAAACACCTTCTCAGGACAGTGCTGTCAGTTATAAACAAGTGACAGACTATGTGTTGGCTAAGGGAGGTGGATCCATGACGGGTAATCTCAATATGGACAAGAATAAAATTTTTATGCAGTCCACACCCATCAACACCATCGACGTCGTCAATAAACTGTACGTTGATGAGCGACGCGTGAAAAATAACGTGTGGCTGATTCCTTCACTGACTTCCAATGCCTCTAATCGATCTGGATTTGTCGCCAATTGGAATACTTTGCAGCGTTCTCGACCTATTATGCCTTCACTCAATTATCGACCTTTAGTGAATGGGCTACGTCGTTGCCGTACGTGGGTGGATGGATTGAGATTCAGTGTCCCTACTAAGTCAGCGGATGGAAGCTCCAACTGAGAGGAAGGTTTAGTAACATGTCTAGGATTACCGGATGGAATATCACTGCGAGAAAAACGGCTGATGTAACGTGGACGACGATTTACGCGAGCGCGACCATGTTGGGATCGACCCTACAGGACTTTCTCCTGAGATCTCTAGCGTCCCAATACAACGTATTCCGATTAACTATCACTGCAGCAGAACCTCCAAATCCTGGTTTGAGTTACTTTCAGATTTGTACTGCAGATGATCTTGTATAGAGGCATGGTGGAAATCGTGCGAGTCTCCACTGAATTGTACCAGTTGCCGTTCGATGATACTTACAGACAGGACTCATCGTATGCTAGTAATTATACTCATGCGCTTAAGCAGACGACGGGAGTGCATGCTAGCATCAATGAGGTGAGGAAGGTAGGTCTACTTTCTTTGGAGGAGGCTTGCGAACGATGGAAAGATCACGAGGTCAAGTTATCTCATCTGTCAGTGGGTCACATGCGACAGGCACAGCTGAGGGAGGCCATCTATCAGTATTTTGCTATTTTGAAATTTTGTAATGACCGTGAGTCCAAGGGGTTAGTTAAAACCATCGAAGGCATTGTGAATGACATCATCAATGAGTTGCATCCAGACCTCGTGGACCTCATCGTGAAAACAGGCTATGTCAAACGACGACGATTTGGCAGAAAGGAAGACGACGAGGCCCACAAAAAAGATCATGAGTGCATGGACAAGGTAGTCTCCCGAAACGTTTTCGAGGAAATCGAAAACTCAGGGATGCTATCAATAAACGTAAGTTTTTCCATCAGGTGGGGTTGGAGTACGAGGATGTGGATACCATTATGGAAGTGATGTCACTCGACGACCGTCCAGTCACTGAAGAAAGCGACGATGAGGATCCATCCGATTTTGACATAAATAAGGCTAGGGAGACCATGTTTTACTATTCATTGTATGTGGAGCAAATAAAAGTGGATACTAACCTTGTGGCGACAGCGTATCACTATCATAAGAGTCTAATAATGAATCCAATAGAATTTCATCTTTGAACAAGTCTGCAGAGTAAATGGACTAAAGGACATTTTAAAGATTACCCTAAGGCTGATCAAGAAAAGAAAAAGGCTATGGAAGACAGAACCTTGAAGATAGAGGGATATGATACTATCATGCAAGAAACAGAGTTCTTTTGGATGAAATTCTCGAGCATGAAAAGGATCGTACGAACATGGTAAGAGTTGCATCGATGCTGTACATTCTTTATAGGTATCACCGTCATCTCGATATCGATCCATTGACTGTGAGGTTTGCGTACTCCTTCCTGGAAGTGATTAACCTTCAGACTTCTCCGGAAACACTTTCAGATGTTGTTAAACTGAATCAGCTCACAGTGATAGATACTATTCCATTCTATCTCACGAAGTATCATCGGGTGAATAGCGGAGGGGATCAAAAATAAAACATTAAGTATGAAAAAGTATATCGAAATGCTGGATGATCATCTGATTGATCTTAAAGCATTGTTCAAAAGTTTCTACTACGACGAAAAAGTCTGAATCGACAGCCTTGCATGCGATGTTTAAGTGAGAAAACGAATTATCTTAGTATAGAATATCATGGATGCTAAGCACCACGTGAATGATACGAGATACATGACCTATGTCGTTGTGGACAATAAGGAAGATATCGAGGAGGCTATCGTCAACGCATTTCATCTCAACATCGACATTAACGTGAATCTTACCTTGACCAAAGTCGTGGGTATAGGACAAGATCTCGTCTTGCTCACATCGGCACAACAGAAAATACTCTACGACACGGGCACACACAACATGACCAACGATAAAGAGCTTCTCTTTAAGTGCTGTATCTCCAGCATGCATCGAGAAGACCTTCTCAAGTTGCTGTATCGATCCTCATAAATATAAAAGGGATGAAAACATGGTTTTTGACATAATTTTTTGTTATCAGGATAGGTCTTATGTCCAAATTGCACAGTCGATTATCTGGGGATTTTCTGTTGAGATGGAAGGCATAATTGCCGTTGGGAACCACTCCCCGATGAGCTTCAAACACGAAACGATGACGGTACATCGTCGCTCTCACTCCGTTGACAAACACGTAAACGATGAAATAGCCAGTCGTGCTAAACCGCACCGCGTGTCTGATTTCTGTGCGAACGCTCCTCACCTCTCCTTCCTCGTTCTCCTCGTAACGACTAAACACGGGGTGTACTTTCCATTGCATCATGCTTAATCTTCGCCAAAAACTCGTTGAAAATCTCGGAGTGTTTTTGGGGGTTTCTGGGTCGTTCTAGCATTTTCGTTGTAATATTTAATGGATCGGATGTTTCGCCCTGCAGAGCTCTGGCACACTTAGAGCTGACCTCGAACTCCTTCTTGACATCCCAAGCAGCTTTCATTCCTGGGTTTCTATGCTTGATGAGAGCATGGTGTTGAGCGCAGTACTCTCTCGTACAAGACCCATTACACTTCTCCGTGCTACCCTGAGGAAACCATACACACTTTTGTGTCCCACGCAGAGGCATTGTGCTATATAATACACATTAAATTTGATGTCAAAAATGAACAAGCAATTAGAGAAACGAATTCAAAATTATATTATATAACATCTCTGTCGTTGCAAGAATAGACTAAAATACTGTCCTAGTAACCATGAGAAGCAGAATTCTACATCGGGTTGGTATCGATCAAGAAAGATATTTTATCCTTCGTCATGATCTCGCTCGTCGACTCAGAGACATCGCTCAGTCGCTGTTAGGTACTAAAGTTCCCTATCCCAGATCGAATGCTGCTCTGCATGAGCTCATCGAGCGCGTCCCAAAAGACCTTAAGGAGGTGCCAAGAAACAAAGCTTCTACACGTCGTCATCTCATCAACGAGTACAAGGCAGTAGCGGGACATGAAACAACTGCGAGACAAATACAAAGTACTTACTGGAAAAATCGCTAAGCCTTCCAAGCTCATTCGACTTCAGCACGAAATCCTCAGTCGATCACGTCGAGACGATATCGAGAAAACACTACCCAAAATCGGTCTACAAGTCCTTCAGTGACATCGCGATCACATTACACGTCTTCCACCCCCTCGTCGTACTGAAAAGGCATACGGAGGTGCTGATAAAGATTTATCTATGATCATGCACACATTCTTCAGCGTTTAGTTAACAAAAAACTCCAAAAGCGCATTCTACTCCCCACTGTCCAAGCAGAACTATGCACATACACCGACATCAAACTCGGAGTCGCCTTCAACATTCATCTGGTCAAGGAAAACAAGAGCATCGATGTATGGATCAGATCGAAATCCTTGATAGTGTATCGCAGGGATGATTTTAGCCACATCGTCGACATTGCTTGCTCGTTTATACAACGTTGCATCAAAGATCAAAAGTCAGGGTCGGCTTAGATATTCGCCTGAGTCAATTTTGTCTCGTTTCTGACCTCCAAATTTACACCTTTGCGTGGAAGCAAGTATGTACCACTTCCCAAGGAAATCCTAGCCACTAAAGCCTGCATCAACGTCATAAACAACGATGGCTACTGCCTGCTATGGGCTATTATCTCCGCGCTCTATCCTGCAGAAGACAATGCCGATCCAAGTAGAAACCTCACTTTGAAAAACTCAAAACCACCGGAATCACCTTTTCAGCATCCATCAAAGACGTCTCTAAACTAGAAACACTCAGCGAGGGACTCTCCATCAACGTCTTTGGACTCGATGATAAGAAATTGGAGATAAGAAGTTCGTGAGCTATCCCCTGCTGATCTCCAAAACAGCCTCACAGCGCAGCATCAGTTTACTGTATTACCAAAACCATTTGCTCTACATCAAAGACTTCAGTCGGTTATGTCGGTCTCAGTACACACAGAATAAAAATCATAGGTATTTCTGCTATTGATGCTTACAATGCTTTCATCAACCTGAAAAATACCAATATCATGTCTCATCCAGATACAGCCAAGATTTACAAACCGTACAGACGCCACGCGAGGAAACACTACAGTTCAAACATCACTACAAAAATTACGCGCATACGTTTTACATCGTCTTTGACTCAGAAGCGATCCTGGAAAAAAAAGTACAAGGTCCTTCTCCAGATCTCATCTATTCTTTAACTCAAGTAGAACATAAACACATCCGATGAATGATTGGCTTTAAAACCTGCTGCTCAGGCGATGAACGCTTGTCTTCGTCCTATCAGCAACAACGAGGAGAGTACTGCGCCGTCTGGTTCTTTGAACAACTCGTCGCGGAGTGGAAACGCATCGGCGAACTCCGAAAAAATCCAACACCCCTCACTTCACTCACCTCCTCACAACTGCAACAGCATGAAGCAGCACAGCAATGCCACATCTGCGAAGAGTTCTTTCAACCTCATGATACAAAGTTAGAAATGTCGCTGGATACTATCGAGGAGCTGCTCACAATCAAATATAGAACGAGCTTGGATGACATACTCTTGGAGATTATCACGACCTCTACCTCAAGACAGACGTACTTCTACTCATGGATGTCTTCAAACATTTCAGACACATGTGTCTAGATCATTATCAACTCGATCCAGTCTGGTATTTTACCTCACCAGGTCTCTAATGGATGCCCTTCTCAAACAATCAGGAGTACAGTTCATGTTCACGCAAAGCATGATCCGAGGGGGCATCTGCACCATCAGAAAAAAACACGCCATCGCCAATAACAAATACATGGCCAACTACGATCCCACTCAACCCTCCACCTACATCCTCTACCTCGATGCCAGTAATCTCTATGTTTGGGCCATCTCACAATCCCTTCCAGTAAGGGATTTTCACTGGATCACTGGAGAACAATTCCTCCAGGAAAAACAAGCAGGATATCAGGATGACTCATGGGAATATTTCGCCGAAGTCGATCTGGAGTATCCATCCCATCTCCACGACGCTCATAACGATTATCCCTTCTGCGCTGAACCACTCCTCATCACAACCTCCATGCTTTCTCCACAACAACTCCAACAAAAAATCCAGTCCGGAATCGGAGATGCCAAGATCAAAAAGCGCGTACCCAATCTCGATCACAAGACACACTACATGATACATTATCGACTACTCGAACAAGTTTTTCAACAAGGACTTGTTCTTAAACAAGTTCACCGAAATCTCAAGTTTAAACAATATCCACGGATGAAATCCTACTTCGACTTCAATACCCAACAACGAGCTAAAGCCACCACGGACTTTGGTAAAAATTTCTTTAAACTCATGAACAACAGCGTCTTTAGAAAAACCATGGAAAACATCAGACGAAGAAACAAAAATCGAAATCGTCAACAACTCAAAATGACTAGATAAGCTCGTAGTCAATGATGTCTTCGTCAGCATGAAAATTTTTGACGAAGACTCCGTCACCATCGAATCCAGAAAAAACACATCTTATACTCGATAAACCCATCTGCGTCAGTCCAGCCGTTCTCGATCTCTCCAAAATGCTCATACTAGAGTTTCATTACGACTTCATTCGACAGCACTACGGAGATAAGGTCAGACTACTCACGACCGATACAGACTACCTCTTCTATCACATTCACACTGAAGATGTCTGCGTAGATCTCTATCAACATCGATATCTCTTTGATCTTAACGATTATCTACAAGCAAGCCCATTTCAATGTAAAGACAACAAAAAGAATAAAAAGAAACTTGGAAAGTTCAAAGATGAAACTTGTGGCATACCCATCACAGAATTCATTGGACTTCGATCCAAAATGTACTGCATCACACTCGAGGATTACACCATCAAGACAAAAGCCAAAGGAGTCAAAAAACAAGTGATCGGTCACATTGCCACCATTATAAACAGTCATTACAGGGACAGCTATAATACTACTCCATGAGAACTTTCCGGTCACAACGACATCAAATCTCAACCCTACTCATCCATAAAAAGGACTATGCTCCTTCAACGATAAATGATACTCCACAGATGGTATTCACATACTCGCCCACGGACATAATCGCATATGTGAGCGAGAACCTCCAGGGATTACAAATGAGCCAAAAAACCCATAACACAGTAGTATAGTCTCATGGGGGATCACTCTCTCACTCCCCATTTCACTCAGTGTGATGGGGTGAGCCAGAACCCACATTTCTTCTACTACTCACCTAAACGTCCTCTGGTGAACCTTTCACATCAGCTTCCCTAATCTAGCAACAGGGAGGCTGGACAGACCATTATGTCTTCGAATAAGAAAAAGCAATTAGAGAACGGTGCAAAAATGGACATACAAGGTCTAAAATGATAAATCGAGGCCTCCGTTGGCTCGTAGGCCAGCGCGCTGTCCCTCCCTGCTAATGTAGACGATCGGGAAATGACCGGTCGTAGATCGTCGGTGACTGTCTGCGCCGTTGCTGCAACGGGTGTTTACAGCCGGGTGCTGGACCACAAGCAAAAAATTAGTAGCTGCCGGCGACGATAGGTCTTACAACCAAAATTGTATCGAGACCAATGCGATATCGTGACCGAGGATCATGTGGATTGTTTGTAATAAACCCATGTAGCTCCCTCTGCGCATGTTCGAAGGAGTTTCTTAATCTAATTATATCCATGTCACAGGAACACCAAGACTGATGAATATTTCGCAGCGTGTGTGTATCAACACCATTGAAGGCAACCAAATGATTGCATTTATCTCTGATGACTTTGGGAATCTGAGTGTATCGTTGTGTGATGTAGATCACGTCGGTGTTTTTGTGCATGCCTTGTGAAAATATCCGGGCTGGCTGGATTTGTTTGTCGGTCAAGAATAACATTATCGTACACTACAAGGTTGTTAATGTTGCCATCAAAATCTTTAACTTTTGGGGCATCATCGATATCGATGATAAAGTCAATAGTATCATTGCGGTCCTCGTCCAATGATTTTGCATTTTCACTTAATTCCTTGAGAACACTATGGCACTGCTGATCATCCACAGATGGTACCACTAAATAAAGTTTGTCCCACTTGAGCCATCTCATTATCAGCTTAAGTAACAACTGGGTCTTACCAGACCTAGACGGACGGAGTTTGGCACTGCCGGACGATGCTTGACTGGTTCTTGCACTCGTGTTTTGCAGAAAAGTCAATAACATTCATATTAGTACAAATATGATAAGGTATATGAATTTATATTGTGCTCGATGCAAAGGCTTCACCTATACCAGCGCGCTAACAACAACGACGACAAAGAATCGTGGACGTGCGCTTACAAGCAAGTGCGTGAAATGTGGTACAAAAAAATACAAATTTGTGTCACCATCGCAAGCTGCACATGGTGGTGATATCGCTGCTGCGCTCGGGAAATTACCAGGACTCCATGGGCTAAGTATCCTGGTGAGAAGCATCTTCAGGGATATAGTTATTGTGGTCTTGGAACTCGATATTCGACTCAACGAAAAAATCAAACAAAATCAGGAGATCATCCAATAAATGAGATTGATCAAGCATGCCCTACTCATGATGTCGCCTGTATAAATCTAGATCTACAACAACGACATATCGCAGACGTCAAGTTGATTCACACGTTGAAGTCGGGAAAAAATAAATTTCAGAGAATCACTCGCCAATTGCCTGATAATATCGGCAATGAGCGGTAAACTAGCGGTAGGAGCTGGCACTTAATTGCCGATAATTATGATATGGAGTGGATTTATTATAGCCCAAGAGGATACTGGAGGGGCAGAGCAGGAATTAATAAACTCGCCGATGCGGCAGATGTCACACGTGCTCTTGCTGCAGACTGGTTGGCCTGACAGGCAATAAGGCAAATTTACCTATCACCGCCTAAAACGATTCAGTACGGACGGTTTGATGTTTGCACTCCCAATGAGTTCACCAGACAGATATTTTGTTCTTGCCCCATAATACTATTATAACTTGTAGACGTCTTTCACGCACATACAAATACTCGTTGACTGTCGTCGGTGTTGCAAGCATATACAAAAAGCAAAGCCGCTATCAACTAAATAGTAACTCAAGTTGCAGCTGCATTTGAACGAATTTATCAACTTGGATCCTTGCCGCATTGTGGCCTGCGATGGCCACAGTTTCTACAGGTTGATCCTGGCAAAAAATTTCTTGGTGCAGTAACATCGCTGATGTAACTACACAATGTGAAAATCAGACAAGGACACACCGCGTTACAACGTGATCAGGCAATAGTTGAGCGATTTAATCGAACACTTGCTGAGCGATTGTTTGGATATCAATATGCTAAGGAAATATCCATGGACACGAGATTCGCGATTGAGTTGCACGAATGCCTCATGTGATAGCCGTGCTAAACAACGACGTTACTCGTGGAATTTCTATGAAACTCATCAATGCAATCTCGAAGAAACACATACCAGTGAGCGTGCGTGCGCGCCAACTACATGACTTTCACACCGGTACTCGGTAACGTGACGGTCAGGTATCTATATCAACCCGGTGAACTTGAAGGCAGTAAAAAGAGCAACTGATCCTATCTGGAATATAACCACACATAAAATTTTCAGTGTGGTAAGATCTACTGGCATGCCTGCAATCTACAGACTAGATTCAACAGCTCCTCAGCGTAGATTTGTCCGTGAACAATTACAAGTAATTCCTGAAGATACCCAATTACCGCCAAAATTGATTCGCTAGCAAATCAAAGCACCGGCTCAACGGAGTAACTCCGAGGGGGTGGGGTGGTGTGGGGTGGGGGCTTGCGCTCCGACGTCACTTACATTCAAGATTGTTCAGCATCACATTCAGATGTGTGTGGCCGAGACTACTATTGATTCTGTCCACGGTAAATTGTCGTGGGTCATTAGATGAATACTGCCACAATATTACAGTATGCACAGGTATTGTTTTGTCGTTGTTTCAACTCATTTTTCTGATAAAGAGTTAATGTTTGTCTCAGTGTAAAACGCTGCATAGATGGCATTCCGAACTTTATTATCTTCGTCAGCCATCTTGCTGTTATCTATGATAACCCTCCGTAGCTGAGACATTTTTGCTAAGAATACTAAATTTGACCATTCGATGCGATCGTCGATTATTCAGATATTAGTATCTGAGATTGTTAGTCCCTTTGACGAATGAATGGTTATAGCATATCCCAGAGTCCATGGCGATTTGCGATCACTCGATGGCTCCGCTAGAGCTTTCTCAACAACATCCAAATCGACGGGAACGATATCACTACGAACGAGCTTTTGTTTTTCGTTGAAACCGGGAATCTCAATATCAACATTCTGTCGATGGGCATCTGCTGGACGATAACACAATGGCACACATAGATCTGAAAATCTTTCTGTGTGAAGTGAAAATAATTTACGTTGAAGTAAATCACGAACTATTTTCCTAGACGGGACTATAAGATCGCTTGCCCGCCATAGATTCCAGAAATAATCAATCGTAGTATATGGAATTACAGCGGGCATTTTCTCTCATTGAATCCTGTCAGGTTATGTCCGTCTAAGCACTTTTAGCTCTCTCAGCGATTCATTAACGGCCCTGTGTCGTGTAACATTTCTTGGATTAAATCTCGTCAAATCAAGTTATATCAAAATCCACCGGCAGTAGACCATTTCTCGCAACTCGAGTCATCGAGTGTGTTGGATGCAGAAATCTCTCAAAATACCGCCTGCATTTACCCATCTCAAGAAAGCTTCCGGGATAACACGCAACCATATCAATTCCAGAGACCGCCGTGTCCATATTCGACACTTGAGCGTTGAATATCTTTAAGAAATTCTCGAGATATAGGTCGCCATGAATTTTTCTGCCGGCAATAGTGAGCAACAACAGATAAGATAGTAAAACAATTATTCAGCAATTTTTAGTGCAACCTTGGTGATCTGCGTATGAAGAGATTCAGTACCATAAAAAGTTCACCAGACGATAGCACGAGTTGATCAAATCCATGATTGTTCTTGGATCGCATCAACTAGACTGCGAGCAGTCTGACTGTTCACAGTCCGCACTCTCAAACAACCTCACCGACACAAGGTCGCGCTTACTGATATTATATATGCACTCAAGAATATCACTGCAGTAATATCTAACTCGCTTTTCTCTTGGAAATATTGTTATACTTGGTGTCCATGCGTGAGCATTGTGGTCAATTATTACTATCGGAGAACCCCTCAATTGTTACTTTTCCGCGTGCAAGATCTCGTTGGTTATTGTTCTTACCTCTGTAGGGAATTTTAATTTCTTTTCCAGCTAAGCGACATCGTTTATCGTGGCTCCACACTCTGTGACGCCCTCCGCCAACTAGTTTATTTCCTGCGTCGTAGATCTGTAAGACCATTTTCTCGTAACGCGTTCATAAAGTGTTCCGTGATTCTCTCGGCTACACAATTTAGAATAACTTTGGTCTTCCTCATCGGTTGAAGAGCATCAACATTAGGTTCACTTAACGGATAAATCGCGTAGATGACTGCGGTAACAGGGTACGCACGCTCGTAGTATGGTTTGCCAATACGAGTCAGCATTCCTGGTCCAGAATTTCTATCTAACACGACAGCACTCTGGCTACGTTGCGATTCCCGAACAGGGTCACGCTTATCACTGATAATCTAAGTTGTGTCAGTGTCAGCGTCGCCACCGACGTCAACGTCACTGTCAGCAACGATACATTTTATTCTGAAGAAATATTTTTATCCGTAGATCGCTAGCGATCCGGCTAGATAATCGATGATCGTTGCTGATCGCTCATTGTTCATCATAGCATCAATTAAAATATCATCTTGGTTTATTCTGAATGTTGACCACACATGCGCTGCATCGTCGACCCTGAATTCGTTCTTGGCCTTGCGGATATGAGTGAGTAATCGATTTGGTACTCTTAGATCGGTCGGGCGCTTGGTTAATCTGTCGAGATCGAACCTGGAGCTCGAAGGCTTGATCTTTTAATTAAACGTTAGCCTAGATTAGTATACAGTGACCTTACGAGCAAAAAGTAGTTGCAAATGGTTGATCATTGGATCAACAACCCCGTGTGGGTTTTCCACAGGTTATAGCTATAAATAGATACTAGGTTAATTCATAGGACTTTCCTACAAGATGAGATTATAAATAGATAGTGGGGTTTTCCTTAGGAACTTGCCACAAGTTGTACCTAAAAATAAATATAAGTTTTTTCCAAAAGGAATTTCCGACGTCATATTTGTGACGTCATGCGCATCCGCTATAAAATTTGGCGCATGGAAAATCTGAATGAAAAATGTGATTCGCGTTCGCGTTCAGCTTGTTGCAAGTGTCCAGTATCGTGACGTCATGCCACCTGTTCCATTCCTATTGTTCCCATACAAAATTCCCATTGACGCTATAGTAGCCCAGGGTGTGCCATTTGTCCGTATAAATCTTGTCCGTCTATAGTCCCACCCATGTTAAATTTCCCCAACAGGTGACACGAGCGCGAATGCATAAAACATACTATTACTATCCACTGACACGAAAAAGAATGCATAAAACTTTGTATAGAAATGAAACAGGTCGCATGACGTCACGGTACTTGCTACATTGTTGCAAGTGTCCAGTACCGTGACATCATCCCACCTGTTCCATTCCTCTTGTCCCTATACAAAATTACCATTCTCCGTAAACAGGCCCAGGGTGATATTTTGTCGCTATAAATCTTGTCAGTCTATAGTCCCACCCATGTTAAAATTCCCCATGTTAAATTCCCCTTGTCCGTATTGTACAAAGTAGGGTCCCGAAATGCTAATTCCCATTGTCCGTAGGGTGCCCCACTATACTACTAATGTAGCATCCAATAGAAGAAATCAGGATTAAAGACGTCACTATATACATTAAACAAAGACGGGGGTGGAACACCTCCTTGCCGCACAGCATTAGTCGCACGGAAAGACAGAAGTTATCTGACCCCACTTTGCACAAAATTGTTGTTTGTCGTATCAATACAAAAAACGAACTAACACTTACAATGGAATGGCTCTATCAATTAGCTTAGAATCCAGTGATTAATTCGGTCAGAAACCTTCTTAGCATCTGATAAAAATACATAAACTGGATTCCAGTATTCGATATAGTAATTAAAGACTTCCTTTAAGGCAAACATACACACTTCCGTGGAGAGATGTCATGTAAAGTCAAACTGATTTTCTTGGAACTCTATTTTATATTTTCGAACTAAAATTATTTCTAAACCTTTGGTTATTATAGTCACCATGGCAATAGGTCATGTAAATCATCGGTCTTCGATTTAATTGTTGGTATCTGAGTTACTCTAATGAGCTAAAAAGGAATAAAGCAGTGAAGAAACATGCTATTAAAGCAAAACACAAGAAGAAGAATGCACGCAACCTTTCACTATCATATTCATGGTGTTCTGGTTGCAGAGAATCAGCACGTGGTGAATGTCTGTTGTTAACGTAACAATGGTATTATTGATCTCGCACAAATGTACAAACTCAATATATCCATTTGCAGTATGTTTATTTAAGTCAGTCAATGCACTAATTTTGTGTTTCCGCCTTCAACTAAATTAAATATCATTATCATGACTTTGCCACATCACAGCAATGTCTTGCTGGCTTGACACACTACTCATAGAATTTTCTAGGAGATAGCGCATTTTTACTCTTGGCAAACATCTTTCCAAAGAGATTTAGCATCATTATTTTTCAGTTTCTTGGCATAAGAATCAGTTCTGCATTCATTTTCTTCCATCTTAAATAATCTTCATACATACGTAAGCTGCACCATGGATTTCCTCGTCCTATCACATAGAAAACAATGTCTAGGCTTGCGGTAATCACTCCATAAGATATAATAATCCCTAACTCCGCTCCAAAAGAAATCTTTTTACAGCCATTCCATCTAGGTACTGCAAAAATTTACAATAATATGTATTTATAGCGTCCTAAGATCAACATGATAAATGAATTAGCAGTTTCCCTAAGAGCAACGTGAAAAAATATATTAATAGCGTCCCTAAGATCAACGTGATAAAATGTATTAATAGCGTCCCTGAGATCAACGTGATAAAATGTATTAATGGCGTCCCTAAGATTAACGTGATAAGATGTATTAATAGCGTCCCTGACATCAACGTGATAAAATGCATTAATAGCATCCCTGAGATAAATGAGATAAGATGTATTAAGAGCGTCCCTGAGATCAACGTGATAAAATGTATTAATAGCGTCCCTAAGATTAACATGATAAAATGTATTAATGGCGTCCCTAAGATCAACATGATAAAATGTATTAATAGCGTCCCTAAGATCAACATGATAAAATTTATTAATGGCGTCCCTAAGATCAACATAATAAAACGTATTAATAGCGTCCCTGAGATCAACGTGATAAAATGTATTAATAGCGTCCCTGACATCAACGTGATAAAATGTATTAATGGCGTCCCTGAGATCAACGTGATAAGATGTATTAATAGCGTCCCTAAGATCAACATGATAAAATCTATTAATAGCGTCCCTAAGATCAACATAATAAACTCTATTAACAGCGTCCCTAAGGTCAACATGATAAAATCTATTAATAGCGTCCCTGACATCAACATGATAAAATGTATTAATGGCGTCCCTAAGATCAACATGATAAAATCTATTAATAGCGTCCCTAAGATCAACATAATAAATGTATTAAGAGCGTCCCTAAGATTAACATGAAGATGATTTACTGTGGTGCATAACATGGCATATTCATATCACAAAGTGGCATATCAGTCATATCAATATATCTCCTCTTCTCATCTACAGTGAAATTCTTGTTCATCCGTCGAGTCGACGAAGACCACTCTAGTCATCCGTGGGTTGGAGGAGCTGGTTCTGTTCTGTGCGTGCGCAGGTGGCTGATGAGGCCAATCCTTGCACGGAAGGTTCGGTTGCTGAAGGGATAAGGGATGAGTGAGACATCTCCAGGAGAGTTGCTGGCACGTGCATTTCTGGCTTGCTTCTTCAGCTCTGCAGCTACTGTCCTGCTTGATTCGCACAACTTGGAGCCTTTGTGCACGCAGGAACGCCAAGTGACTGGATCGCTGGCTGTTTGCTCCCATGAATCAGGATTTATGTTGAACGCTTTCAATGCAGCTTTCAGATTGTCTTTGAAGCGTTTCTTCTGACCTCCGTGGGATCGCTGTCCTTGCTGTAGCTCGCCATAGAAGAGTCTCTTAGGCAAACGGTGGTCTAGCATGCGCACAACATGTCCTTCCCAGCGTAGCTGAGACTGCATCAGGATGGTGTGGATGCTGGGGAGACCTGCTTGGGCGAGTACCTCGGTGTCTGGAACCTTGTCCTGCCACTTGATGTTGATGATTTTCCTGAGACTTGTGGTGTGAAAGTGGTTCAGCTTCCTGGCATGGCGTTAATACACCGTCCACGTTCTGCATGCGTAAAGTAGTGTGGGGAGCACAACTTCCCTGTAGACCTTTAGTTTGGTCGTGATGCTGATGCCTCTTCTATTCCAGACGTTGGCATACAGTCTGCCAAAGGTTGCGCTGGCTCTGGCAATGTGGAGGTTCACCTCGTCGTCAATGGTGATGCTCTGTGATAGTGTGCTGCCAAGGTAGGTGAAGTGGTTCACTACGTTGAGTTTTTGCCTGTTGACGGTGATGTTGGGCTCAACATAGGGCTTTCCCGGGGCCGGCTGCTGCAGTACTTCAGGCTTCTTAGTACAGATGGTGAGACCAAAGTTTGTGCAGGAGCTGAAGAACTTGTCAACGCTGCGTTGCAGATCGGTTTCTGAGCCAGCATTGAGGGCGCAGTCATCAGCAAATAAGAACTCCCTGATGGTGTCTGTCATAACATTGGTTTTCGCTTGAAGCCTCCTGGAGTTGAACAGTTTTCCATCTGTACGGTACCTTATGCCGACTCCAACATCTCCGTCAGCATGGCGGAGAACAATAGACTGAACAGTGTCGGTGCCAGAACACAACCCTGCTTGACGCCATTGGTTACTGGAAATGGTTCAGATGTCTCTCCATTTTCCTGGACTCGTGCCTGCATGCCGTCGTGGAAATGCTGCACCATGGATATAAATTTTTTCGGACACCCATACTTGGCCATTACCTTCCACAATCCTTCTCTGCTGACAGTGTCAAAGGCCTTTGTCAAGTCGATGTAGATGGAGAAAAGGTCGGAGTTTTGCTCTTGACATCTCTCTTGTAGCTGCCTTGCAGCAAACACCATGTCGATAGTCCCACGTTCTTTCCGGAATCCACACTGGCTTTCTGGCAGGTGTCCCTGGTCAAGGTGCGTAGTGAGGCGGTTCAGTAGGATTCTGGCGAGTATCTTTCCTGCGATTGAGAGCAAGGATATATCCCGGTGGTTGTCGCAGGCCTGTCGGTTTCCTTTGCGCTTGTACAGGTGGATTATGGAAGCATCTTTGAATTCCTGGGGGATTGTCTCTTGCTGCCACATCAGTAAAAACAGTTCGTGGAGCCTTTCTATCAGGGCTGTGCCCCCTTCCTTGTAGACTTCTGCTGGGATGGAGTCTGAGCCAGGGGCTTTGCCAATGGAGAGCAGATGTATCGCTTTCTGTGTCTCAAGCAAGGTTGGAGGGTCATCCAGTGCTTCATTGATGGGTAATTGGGGGAGACGGCTGATGGTTTCATCGTTGATGGATGAAGGACGATTCAGGACGCTGTCAAAGTGTTCGGCCTATCGTTCAAGAATCTTCTCTTTGTCAGTAATTAGTGTGTTCCCATCTGCGCTGAGAAAGGGTGATGATCCAGAGGATGTAGGTCCATACACTTCTTTCAGGGCATTGTAGAAGTTCTTCATGTCATGCCTGTCTGCGTAGCACTGGATCTCATCAGCTTTGTTGCTCAGCCATGTGTCTCGCATCTGACGGAGCTTCTGCTGTACAGTTCTGCGTATGTTGTTGTACGCATCTTTCCTGGAGGTGGACTTAAGGTTGTTGAGGAAGGTTTGATGGAGGCGGTGTTTCTCATCCAGCAATTGCTTGATCTCGTCGCAGTACTCATCAAACCAGTCTTGGTGCTTTCTATTTGAGGGTCCTAGGATTTCCGAAGCTGTACTGTAGACCAGCTCTCTGAATGCCGCCCAGTCGGTCTCCACATTCTGATTGTCCTGAGGGGTGGATTTCAAACGTTCTTCCAGGGCATCCACGAGCGACTGTTTGGTACTAGTGCGTTTCAGCTTGGTGATGTTAGGAGCCTTCTTTCCCTGCGGGCGTCTTTTGGGCTGAATGCGGATGTTGAGCTTGGTGATGATGAGGCGGTGGTCTGTCCAGCAGTCGGCGCCACACAAGGACTTGGTCACACGCACATCCTGCCTGTCCCTCTTCCTGACCATGACGTAGTCGATGAGATGCCAGTGCTTAGAGCGAGGGTCATCCATGACGTCCGGTTACGGGTAGGGAGGCGGAAGACTGTATTGGTGATCAGCAGTTCATGCTCGGCGCAAGTCTAGAGCAAGAGGAGACCATTGCTGTTACAGTGACACACTCCGTGCTTTCCTAGCACTCCATCCCAGGCAACGTGATCACAGCCTATTCTTGCATTGAAGTCGCCAAAAATGACGAGCTTATCTGCCAATGGAAAATCAGAAATGAAGGAGTGAAGATCCTCATAGAACTTGGCCTTCACTTCATCCGGGTTGGTCATGGTTGGAGCGTAGCAACTGATGATGATAAGGTGCTTTCTTCCGGACAAGAGGGGGAGTTTCATGGTCATGAGTCTGTCGTTTACTCCCTTGCGAGGTCCAGCCAATTTGCCAATCAGTGCTGTCTTCACTGCAAAGCCGACACCAACCTCACGGTGCTCTTCACTTCCTCGGCCGCTCCAAAAGAAAGTGTATCCGGAGCCCGTTTCACATAGTTCGCCTTCTCCTGCAAGCCGGGTCTCGCTCAAGGCAGCAATGTCCACGTTGTTTCTGGCGAGTTCCTTTCCTATTAGGGCGGTTGTCCTCTGGGGTCTTTCCGCGTCGTCTCTGTCCAGTAAGGTGCGCACATTCCATGCGCCAAGTGTGAGAGGAACAATCCTCATCTTCTTCTTTGTATTTCGACCGCTGAAGTAGGGTCCCCGCCAGCCGCGGTAAGCTGGCTAGGGAGATTTTGAGCAGGCAATGTTTAGGGCACCTTTTCTAGCCCCTTCCTCATGCCAAGGAGGTGAGCAGTGCATTCCTGAAGAGGGCTGCTCAGTCGCTCAGGGGGCTGCCGATCTCCACTGCTGCTCTGTGTCATTGGTGAACGACTCTAATGGCCTGAGCTGCCTGCGGATGCCAGTCTACCCACACCTGCCGCCTCATCGCTTGCCTGTCGCCACAGGACTTTGGTGGGTGATGAAATGGGATGGGTGAATGACAAGAGTGACTTGCGTGGTAACTTTGTTTTAAGTGAGGAAGAGTTGCGCAGTTCGTCGACCTCACTCTCTCGCCCAAAACCATCTGAGTCCAGCAGCATGACAAAGTCGAGACGGCCGGAGACGGAGTTGAGTGCAGTGGATGACCAGGACGTCCTACGTGTCTCGTCGTGCTCTTAGCGCTCCACGGCGCTTTGCTGGGAATCGCCTTTCTGCCAGTTGACCAGTGGTGGTTCCTCCGCTCAGGCTGCCGAATCCAGTCTTCACATGCTAGGTAGACAATGCCTAACTCACCGAGGGTTTAAGACCCATCGGCTACCCTCAGCCTGGTTTAGCCGGCCAGTCGAGGCCGTTTTTCGGGATGTGGCCGCTGAGCATGCCACAGCTTTTTGGAGCCACAGGTGAAAGCTGAGTGCCAAGTGGGGA